>PVKN010021279.1:0-15597 GCA_004027915.1 Capromys pilorides
ACAAATTACTACAAGATGGGTAGCTTAAAATAATAAAATGTATTTTTTCATAGTTTGGGGACTAGAAATCTGAAGTCAAACTGTTGCTGAACTCTCCTAGAGTTTGAAGATTTCTGAGAAGGATGCTTCCCTGCCTTTTGCAGTTTTCATTAACTCCAGTGATCTTGGGCTGGCTGCAGCATTGCTCCAGTCTCGGCCTCCGTCCTGACTCAGCCATCTTCTCCCTGTATGTGTGTATCAGCACGTGGAGTGTTCCTCCTCTTATTGAGACACTGGTCACCTTATATTAGGACCACTAATACTGCACTTTAGCGTGATTGCATCTGCAAAGACCCTATTTCCAAGTAGGGCACCTGGAGCTGGAACTTCAACAAGTCTGTTGCTGAGATATAGCTGTTAACAATTGAGAAGCTATGATCCAATTCATAGCAATAAGCATGAGATGCTTATTAATGGTGTAAGGATTAAAAGAAAGGATACATGAGAAGTGTCAACCTTTTTACCTGTCATATGGCAAATGTTTTGTTTATTTGGGGGGGGGGGGCTGAGATTATGCCAATCAAAACAATGCAATGCTCATTAGGGGGAAAAGGCAAAAATCCATGCTTTGTGTCTGTGGGTCTAGAGCTTGTAAGTCCTCTTGGGTGTGGTTCTTCCATTTAGATTTGAAAGTCACTATAGGAGGATCCAGCATCGGAACACAGGGACGAGCTTTGCCCCCGCATACTCTACTATCACACATATCCAACTCTGACTGCCAGCATCTCTTAATCAACCAAGTTTGTCACTAGGTTCACAAAAGTGCGTGTAGATGCTGCAGAGAGGAAAAGATCAAGGTGGAGATAAAGGGGAAACAGACAGGGAACACTGAAGAAAGTTCAGAGACCATTGCTACCTATTAATTCTCTCCTGCTCCTCTCGCCCATTGCTTATTTGGCCTAAGTCATGCAACCTCACCCTCGATGACAGCGTCATGACTACTGGTTCTGTCGCAATGACTAGAGAAGTGATTCCCTATTCCTGGTTAAGTCATCAACTAAGGCAGTGAGGCATAGATCAGTGGTTGTTAAAGTGAGTTCTCTTGCTGTTCTATCTGACATCTGTCCAAGTATGGGAAATTTTACTACATCTTGGGCTATAACTTATTCATGAAAGTAAACTTTTAGCCAATTTTTTTTATACACGGTCTTTCTATGTGGTTTGGAGTCATAGTGATCCTCCTGTCTCAGCCTCCCCAGCCTTTTAGCCAAAATTAATGGCAATAATGGTAATTAAAATTGTTGAGAAATGAGAATCAGGTATGAATGTTGGGATCCTTAGAGTCAATGTCCTATGCATTCTGAATTGCATAAATTTGTAGTATTGCTCTGATGGCTTGCCAGGTCCAATCAATAGCAAAAAGTTTGAAATATGATCCTTGGGTAGCCCACCACTGGCATCCTGGCTTAACCATTTCTTATAGACGTAGCATCTAATAATGCATAGCTTAGGAAATCCTGGTTCAACTAGTGTTTGAGTTGAATAGCAGAACAGTTCCAACAGATACAATGTTTTCATATTATTTTTTAATGAACTATATGGTTTTAAAACTAACATTGAGGTTTTACCTCAGAGCCATGTGGCTAAGAAGTAATAGTTTCAGGACTGAATTCATGTCTTTGAGTCTTACTCCAGAGCACTTTTTGCTTTTCAAGTGCAATCAAAATTATGCTTGAACTAGGACCGAGGAGATAGCTTGATAATCTAAGCACTTGCCTGGAAAGCTCAAGGGCCCAGGTTCAATTCCCTGTACTGCAGGCTGTGTTGGCCCCAGAACCTTGGATGCACAGTGCTGTCCCCCAAAACTGGGCGTGGTGGCACACACCTGTAATCCTAGCTCTCAGGAGACTGAGACAGGAGGATCATTATGAATCCAAGCTGCATAGGGAGGCCTGGTACCAAATAAATAAATCTTTAAATATATATGTATGCTTAAACTGTGCCTAAGACACTGGGAACGTTGCTCTTTTCACTCAGTGAAGATCGGTATTATTCCTCACAGTAAAGTCCTGAACTAGTGCTGTTTGGTTACAGTGAGCTGAATAACAGCTACCCAACAATATCAGCCTTAATCCCTGGGACCTGTAAATGTAAACTTATAAATGAAAAATCAGGGTTTGTTTTGTTTTGCTTTGATTTTACAAATATAATTAATTTAAGGATCATGTGATAAGATTATCCTGAATTATCTTGATGGACCCTCAATGCCATTGTAAATATCCTAAGAGAGAAGTAGATAGAGATTAGACATAGAAGTGGAAAAGGCAGTGCAAAGATGGAAGTAAGGACTAGAGTGGTGTGGCCATAAGCCAAGGAATGGTGGCAGCCACCACACACTGGAAGAGGCGTGGAATGAGTCTGCACTGAGCCTCTAACAGGAGTGATGCCTTCATTTCAGCCCGGTGTGACTGATGTCCAATTTCTGGCCTCCAGCTCTGAGAATAAATTTGTTGGGTTAAGCCATCCGGTTTATAATAACTTGTTACGAGAGCACCTAGATTTATTTATTTGGTACCAGGTCTCCCTATGCAGCTTGGACTCATAGTGATCTTCCTGTCAACCTCCTGAGAGCTAGGATTACAGGTGTGTGTCACCATGCCCAGTTTGGGGGCCAGTACTGTGCACCCAAGGTTCTGGGGCTGGCACAGCCTGCAGTACAGGGAATTGGACCTGGGCCCTTGAGCTTGCCAGGCAAGTGCTTAGAAAAACAGTACATAGTTTGTTTTAAGTATTTCTTCTTTCTCTATAATGGAATATAAACTGAAACACATGCACTAATAAAAAAAAAAATTCCATATCTCATTTTCTATACCTTTTACCCCCAATTTCTCTTTTTTTCCTTTTTCCCCTTTTCTGCTTCTATATTTGGTTAGATATTTTAGTTTATCTGAGGATATAGTTATACTTTCAATGATACATTTAATCTTTGATTGTTTAAACATTGGCTTTAAACAGTGTCTGTTTCCTACTTCTTCTGAAATGTCAGAAGACAAGGGCAGTTTTACTTCCTTCTGGTTTTCTCATCCTTCTAACTTCCAAATCTGTTCATCATCTTAACAGTTTTACATTGCCAACGTCCTCCCAGAATTTTCTATTTGTATGATCAGCTGATGCTTCTCCTCATCCAATCAAAACACATTCTATGTTCAGAAGCCTTCTGAGTCCTCCTGATTTCCAATAGATACGCTGACCTGCCCAGGCCAAGGGTCATTTCTCCTCATTCAGCTGCACGCTGAAGACTCCAAGTCTGACAAACAAAATGAATGAACCCCAGATCCCCTCAGCTGCCTGCCAACCTGTCCCACAGAACCATTCTCCAGCTGAGAAACTCCCCCAAAAATCCAATACAAAAGATTCTAGATTTCATAGATGGTATTTTGCCATCAATTATAGTACACATGATAAACCTTTAAGTTTCCCTTTTCTATCCAAAAGTCATATATTCTGAGAAGAAAAAAAAAAAAAAAAAAAAAAAAAAAAAAAAAAAAAAAAAAAAAAAAAAAAAAAAAAAAAAAAAAAAAAAAAAAAAAAAAAAAAAAAAAAAAAAAAAAAAAAACAGAAAACACCATGTACCAGGAAAAGTAATTGCAATTAGTAAGTTTTAACTTCTTCAAGAAAAAAAAAAAATATTCAATTTACCTGCTTTTAATTTTCTTATGTTCAATTATGTAGTACATGAATAAACGCTCATTTTGTAAACAAACCCTTACAGTATAGAAGATATAAAAGTGCCTGCTGTGTGCCTCTACTTCCCAATCCCACTTTATCTTCAGGACAAAATAATATTAGGATGCAGTGTTCAGAAGCTAGAGATGATGACCCTAATTCCTGAGTGTTGGCATGGAAGATTCATAACCTAGTGGTTAAATTAGAGAAATGAGTGTAGAATATATATTAACAGAGTCCAATGAATGTACTGTGTAGGTTCATGTCATTTTCAACTACAGAAAAGACTGAGAAGAAAAAAGGTAAAGATACAAGTGGAAAATGAGAAGAAACAGAGAAATGGTTACAAATGGCAGAGGAAAAGGAAGTGAACAGCTGAGAGGACATTAACAGAAGGGTGGGGGCTGAGGAGGGAGCACTGACAGGAAGGAGACTTAGTCATCTCTGAACCCAGCCATTGATTCTCTGTGTCTGCTTTGGTTTCTATGCAAATTATTTCCTCTACACCTTGGCCTTTCGGAGTTGGCTCAGGTACACCACAGTTTGCCAACTGTTCTTTGTCTCCAGTCTCTCAAGGACTCCACACTACAAACGAGTCACAGTCTATGCTGCAGTTGCAGCCAGGGCACTGTCATTACCAGACAAAAGGCCCCCCGGCTGAGCCCAGCCTGGGAATATCCATAAATCTGGCTGCAAAGGAGAGCCCTCTAGCAATGAAACCTGTGAAGTTGGGCAGGTGAGGCTTTCTCCCACCCGTAGACGTGTCAGCTACTTTCAATGCAATGCTGCATTGATCCAGGGTCCTTGAAATGAACCAGCTCTGTTAAACATACTTTATTCCCCTGAAGGGAATATTCAAAGAACAGGAAGTGAACCCAGTACATAGATCCCTCCTCTCCACTTCCACATCCCCTTGTGGGGCCCTGCCCACTTTCTCTCTCTAGTCCTAGGGCCCTTAGACCCTCCCTTGCTCTTCAGGGATTCCACTTGGCAGTCTTGATCTTTGTCTGACTGTCTGTATTAGTCTCTGTCTAGTCCTTTCTTCCTAGACTCTACTTGCTCTTAAATTACTCCAAAACCCAGATTTCTGACTAAGGCAATCAATCGTGCGATCAGTGAATGAACCTGAGTAAGATCTTCTTTTGTATTTTAAAATTATACTGCTAAAGTAACACACTGGCTTTAGGCTATTAGCTGCTTTCACCATTGCTTCTTTTGGAAGCCAGAGGAAGACTTGATTCCTTCCAGAAGTCACTCTCGTTGTGCTGAGGCATTATGGGAGAAGCTAGCATGACACTGTGCATTGCACTAGCTCTGGGTCAGAAGGCAAAATTCGGGTACAGCGTCCTGACACTGTACTTTGTGCACCATTCTCTCTGCAAATGAACTTCACCCTCCCCAAACTGCCTTTTTAAATCTGCAAAATGAATAGATTGTTACTACCTCACCTGAGTGTTCTGAAAGGAAGCTCAAGGTGGACTGTCTCTGGCATAGAGTAACCATGATTGTCATCTCTGAGTGAGAGCAAAGACTGAAAGACTCATTATCCAACAGTAGGCAGACAGGATGGCAGGAGACCCAGCCAAAGAGGCACACAAAGCAGTGCCACAGTGAAGGCTCCCTTTAGGTTTTCCAAGAGAAAAGGAATATGACACTATTAAAGTAATAGGTAAATATATTACACCCTTACCAAGCAAAGTTTTTTTTGTAAGTGTTATATACTTTATAGAATTTGTTCCTCAGCACCCTCCAGAGATGGCTTCCAGGAGCTCTTAAAGGATATAAGGATGCCCAAGTCCTTTATATAAAATCATGCAGCATTTATATATAACCTACTCGTATCCTCTGCTATATTTTAAATCATCTCTAGACTAAGTACACTATAAATGCCATGTAAATCACTGTGTGCTGTATTGTTCAGAGTTGAGGGCTAGGGAAATAGCTCAGGGCTAGGGAGATAGCTCAGCCGCTAAAGTGCCTGCCTGGCAAGCACGAGGTCCTGAGTTCAATCCCTGGTACCAAAAAAAAAAATAAGCAGAAGAAGATGAAGTTGATAAATAAAAAGTGTCTGTACATTTTCAGGAGGCAGGTATCTTTTTCTTCCAAATATTTTCTTGATCTGTGGCTGGTAGAATTTACTGATGTGAACCATTATTTCTCCATTTTACTGACTAGCAGAGAGAATTTAAGGCACTCATTTAGTGACATGCAGTTAAACAAGGAGCTAAAATTCCAATCCATGAACTCAGGTTCCAAAGCTCAGACTATATAGAAGCATAGAAATAGAGATTCAGCCTCACTAAAACATGGGCCCAATGCAAGGGCATGGCTGGGACAGTCACTAAGCAGAATGAAAGGTCTTGCTGGAGGTCAAAAGGAAGGGGATGAGTGGTTGGAATATATTTGGGGGCATTTGTGTGGTTTTGTTAAATGTACATCAACCTTCATTCCACTCAGTTGTTTGTGTTCCTCTTAACCATTTGAGTCTCAAGCAGCGCGATTGCGCTGCTGAGATTTTATGTCGAGAAAACCCAGCACATTTCGAACATTGTGGACAACTGATCGTGCGTTACCAATTGTCGAACTCGTGGGCTCAGATTTACTGACGCAATTACATCACACAGCTCCTTTTAATATAAATAGTACATTTTACAATAGGTAGAATGATACTATAATAATGCAATAATACATTACAAAATAAAAATTTTTATTTTGTTCATCGAGATAGGTATACAGCATTTTATCCGATTCACTGATGAAAAATAAACAAAGCGCTATCGCGCTGGTTGGTATTTCTCGACATAAAATAAAACAAGCGCTATCACGCTGTTTGGGTTTTTTCGTACTCATTTAGAGAAAGTGCGGTTGTGCTGTTTGGGATTCTTCGACAGTGTTTTTTCAATACCTCCGGGACTCAAACGGTTAAAGTCCAAAAGCCTTCCTTTGACTACAAGGCCTGTACTGTTTGCCTTTCCCTCTGATGCAAAGGGGAGATTCAATGATCCACTCACCTGTGAAGACCCTGAGTGTGTCTGCTCCACTCACCACTTTCCCTGATGCCCAGCACAGGCCAACATAGATCAGTAGGTGCTGAAGAAATGAACAAATAACTAATGACTGAGGAGCCCAAACAGAGAATTAGCTCCGATTCTTTCCCATACTTTGGGAAATATTTGGGGTCCAAGATGTAGGCTTCTAGTCCCAGCAGGAAAAGCTCTACATACCACAGACTACATATCTAGTTACTTCTTGCTCATTTTCAAGTGGGCTTTTTTCTTCCCAAAGTTGGCTCCTTTTCTAAACTTCTCTGTACATCTGCTAATACACATGCTACATATTTACATAAGATTGTTACTGTCCTCTGACTTGCCCTGGAATAACGTGATATTCCAAAGAATAATCCAAGAACAGAGACAGTACTGTAATTGACAAATAGATATTCACCAAAGATTGGTAAATAAATGGGTTAATGCACAAACCAGTTATCAACCTATTTCATAGCATAGGACCCAACAGTCCTTTCCCATCCGAAGAGTTGTTTGGAACCCAACTCTGGGGCCCATCCCTGCTATTTCTTCCTGGTTAATAAGTGTGTGGGTGAGCATGAGAGGACTTAGACTCTAGTCTCAGTGTCAACCCTCAGTGCACCCCTCCAGGGCTCATTTTAACTACTGTAAAGTGAGAGGATTGAATTAGATCAGTGATTCCCAAATTGCAATCAGCAGGTTCCCCATAGGAACTATTTAGCAGGATTTGGGGAAGGAAAGGTATATTCTTCCAATCTTCTATTTAATCCAAGCTTCTTCTTTCATCTATTTCACATGCTTAGCTTCCATCCATGATTTCCTTCAGTTGAAGAGTGTTTGAAAGGTACTAACTGGTAACTAAGGTCTGCCCAACCTTGAGGTCTTAATGATCTCATAATTCTCTTTTATTGATTGAAGGAAACTGATGACATATTTGCTTTCAAGGTGGACGGGAGATATGTGATCCAGCTGGGGCTGTTGCATTTCTCTATTGCACCATCATCATGACAGCCATCAGTTAAAGTCCTTTTAAGGACATCCTAGGGATTACATACTGGACCTGAGCCATAACCCCTAACACACCAGAGCCAACAGCAGCCACAAAACACAGAACTAATAAGCCAGATTTCTGCTGCTGTGTTGCTAGAGCCTTAATAAATTAAAGTGGTCTTGCAAAATCCAACATGAAATCACCAGGCTTCTGGTACCAAAAGGTATATTTTATAGAATGTTTAGCTGGCCAAGACCTCAGAAAGCATGGAAATGATTTAGTATCATCAAAATAACCATAGAATTTAAGTTGAAGGCAAAAAGTTAAAACACAGCTCTGCCATGTGCTGCCTCTGATTTTGGGGCAAGAGACTTAACTTCCATGAGACTTAGTTCCCTCATCTGCAAAATGGTGGTAACAGAAGCCACTTCATGTGATGTGAGAGAATGAGTTGAAATGTATTACGTGAGAACCCTGGGCTCAGCACTAAGACTGTACCCCAATGAGGCACATAGAGAGGGAATGACTTTGCCAAGAGCACTTCTTGGAGATCACACAGTGGTGCCTTATCACCAGGGAAGTAGGCAGACACTGGATACTACAAGCCTGGCTCAGCATTGTCATGTTCTGACAGGCTAAAGGGCTCCCAGCCTCCTCCTCAGCAACCCAATGCCCATTCCATCTCCAAGGCTCCAGCTTGCAGGGGTGAGGCCCTAGAGGGGGCACTGAAACACCACTGAGACCACACTCTCAGGAATTCAATATAGAAAACACATTAAGTCCTGTTTACATGGAATTGCTGTTTATAATTATTGTTCCCTATGGGATATTCCCCCACTGCTTCCTCCAATCCTGTTTTAAACTGCTCAACTAATAGAGCTTTTCTGGCTTCCCCTGGGAAACATTCACAGATGCTAATAGAGACATAATTCAAAAACTGCTTGATATACATGCCCTCAATTTTCCCCAAGAACCACCTAAGTAAAGATCCTCAAACATGCAACTCACTCATTGGCCAGGGGCAAGTAAGTGTGTGTGGTATTAAATATTCAAGCCACCGTTCAGCCAGGTCACCATCAGGCCACGGCAGTCAGAGAGCTTTATCCTAAGACCCACCCTTTGCTGCCAAGATAGGAACAGAGTTCTAGATGGGGCCCCAGGAAGACCCTTCCTTGGAGTCTCCATGCCCAGCCCTTCATAGACTTTTGCAGATAAAGCAAAGAGGGAAAAAGTTCTCCAGGTCTACAGTGGCAAAGATCTAATGCTGAGCAGCCTCAGAAATAAAAACTTGCATCCTTTTGATATATGAAGAGGAGGAAAACAGGCGACAGAAAGCAGACGAGCACATGACAGCACTGCAACAGGACAGGACAGCACCACGCAGACAATGCTATGGAATCACAGACTTGCAGACCTGGCTTCAGAACGCCAGGGAAGCCCTGTACTCTCTGGCTGACCCTGTAAGTCCCTTCAGATTTCTGAGATTCACCTTCTCCAATGGCAAGATCCTATTTTATCTCCTAGGATCGTAAAAATTAGCAAGTCACAAAGCACTTCGTATATCTTCACATAGCAAGTATCCAATAAACTTCCTTTTGTATATTTTCCCTATGATAAAATCTGAATGTAGTGAGGATACTCAGGCTGATATGCTTGTTAAACAAATACATGAGTGTTGAGCACATCCTAAACATCATAAAATTAAATGATTAGAAGAAGTAAATGAGGACCAATTAAAAGAAGTTCAACATCCCCAAAAGTAATAAACTTAATGAAACTTGTTATCTCAAGAGGAAATTAATATAAATTGAAAATAGTATAGTTTCAAGATGACTTTAGAGGAATTTCTGGAGAGTGGATTCATAACTGATTAATAAAGTAAAAATATAGAGGAAACTGCCCAAGCCTAGAAAGCAGGAATCCATTGTTCCTCTCCTCTCCTTCCTACTGCCGAAGAAATTGAGGTCTAGAGAACAGAAATTCCTAGGCAAGAATTTGAGATGTAGGCCCAGCACCCAGGCTTCTGTCCTCTCCTCTACGTAGCCACCCCTCACCCGGGTCTACATCATTTGCCATATCAGTATCCCTGGAGACAAGCCAGCCCACTGCATGTTGCTCCTTAAAGATCCTGCCAGCGTTACAATGAGGCAAGGTGACCCAAAGCCTCTTCTCAGTGCAGCAGCTCACCCTCCCCACACAGGGCTGTGATGCGGGGACAACTGCTGCTCACCCCTAGGCACCATGTTCAAGGAATTCTCCTTATTCTTGGGCAGGCCATAGAAACAAGTGTCCTTCGTAGACAGGACGATGCCACTAGGCAAGTGAAGCACAAGCAGAAGCCAGATAGCGAGGGGCTGACAGGGCTGAGATTGGAGTTCATCCACTGCCCTAGCTGCCACCATCAGCCATCTCCACCTCTCCACGCCTATAGACGTAGATGCCTGACTACAGAGGGCTCGCAGTACCAATCTGAACTGACCTAAGTGAGCCTCTGTCGAACAATAATGCTGAGATTTTTCAGTTATATAAAGAATGGGAAAGACGCCTTAAATTTCTCTGCCACTGAACGTGAGCTATAGTTCCTGACGCAGGTAGTTGATCTCTTGTTCGAAGGAAGAATTAGCAAGCAGAAAGAGAGAAGCCTGAGGAGGAGCAGGCACCCAGGAGGAGAGAAACCAAGACGCAGGCCCAGCCCTGAAAGTTCCCATCCACAGAGTTGTTGGGCAGCACCTTAGTAGGAGTTCTGGTGGAGAACAGCCCCCTCACTCCTGAGGAGGACCTCTGACTCCTCTTTCACATCCAGAACAAATGGAGATCCCAGCCTGACCCCTCCAGGAAGGCAGATGCTATTGTTAAAGGATGGGGAGAAGGCTGAAGTACCCTTGGCCAAAGTCCTCAGTTCCTTTTCAGGACAATTTTTTTTTCTCTTAAATTATTTTTTTTAATTTTTTATTTTTAATAAAAAATAACAATATGATAGTTTCAAAACACATTATTAGTGCATTCTTAATAACTGATACATTGAATGTATCAATTGTAATTGGAAACCTTGGCTCTCTGCTGCCCACTTCAGGAGTGCTTTGAACCCCAATCTAAGAAAGACATCTGTGAAAAATAAATTAACAATAGATCATGTATATTGGCGTACAATTTTGAGTAATGTGGCCATCTTTTTTTATTTTTTAAAGAAAGTAAATTTTTTAAAAAAAAACATTAGAGACAATACAGAATTTTGCTAAATAAAATGATAGCAATTCAACAATGGTTGTTATAGTGTGTACTGTTGTCTCCAAACTGGTTGTTCTGGTTACCAGATATAAGCATGCAAAATGGGTCAAAAAAATAAAAAGAAGAAAAAAGAGATAAAAATATTTATCTTAAAGTTAAAAATTCACATATTTTCAATACGCCTGAGATGTGTCTTCCACGGAATTGCACATGGTTCATTTTTATTATCATATAAAGAGACATTATGAGAGAAGAAATTTAACGGTAAAAGAGAACTCACAGTAGTTCTCATATGGAGATCTTCAAGTACTTTCTAAGTATATTCTGAGCTCCTTCCTGTCATCCTGGAGAAAGCAAAGGAGGGGTGGTCTCCATCACCCTCTACTGCATCAGTGATCTTATCACTGGTCAGATGGATGCAGTGAACATAAAGATTCAAATTCCAACACTGCCATTCAATGACTAACAACCAAACCTGGTAACATAAAAAGTCAGAAATAATTCTTGCCAGGCACGAAGCTACACGCCTATAATCCCACCATGAGGGAGGTTGAGACAGGAAGAGCACCTCAGAGTTAAAGCCAACCTACATGGTGAGCTCAAGGCCAGCCTGAACCACATAGCGAGACACTGTCTCAAAAAACAACTAACTAAATAAACAAATAATTTTCCTAGGGTTGGTTCACACAGGGTATGCAATGCATTTGAGCACTACACTCTCATCAGAGGTTCTCTTAAAATGTTCTTTTCTCGCAGTACTAGGAATCATGGGAAACATCCAAGCAGTTATCATATGTCTGTGTGCATCATGTAGCATTGTTACCCACAGAGACAATAAATGTGTTCTGTCCGTTGGAAAAACCTCGGTGAGCCTGCTGAGTTAGGAGGATAAATAACTCTGAACTGTTGCAGAGAAGATTAAACTTGAGAACATATGGCTGCTAATAGTTCTCTCAGGACTGATCACGGGATTATTGACTTACAGTAGCCAAAGATAAGTCAGTGCTATTAACCAAACTCTGCTGGATCAGCTCCATCATGGGGGAGGGTGACACAGAAAAGTGTGACCCAGCTCCCTCTCAATTTTCTCCACTCACAACATGTTCTCACCACCTGCGCAGGGGCTCAAGCCTCACACATCGTCCTTGTCGCCTTCCCATTCTATTCCCTCCACCCATTTTTTTTTTTTTTTCTGTATTTAGGACAGGGTCTACAGGGCCTACAGGGTCTCACTATGTAGATCGGACTTGTAGTGGTGCACCTGTTTTGGGCCTCCCAAGGGCTGAGATTACAGGCGCGCACCACCACACTCAGTCTCAATTGCCATCTCAGCTCACTCTGCGAGTGGGGCTGGTATGGCATGCCCAGGATCGAACCCCAGCCGCTGAGCTGTGCCTAAGCAGGCATGTAGCCCACTGAGCTATGAGGCCGGCCCTTCCCTCCATCCATTCTATACCCGCTGTCGGCAAGTCCGGTGGGTTCAGAATCAGACATGCGGACTGTGCCCATCTGCCTCCTTTAACACCGATGTCAGCTCACACTCAGAACTTTCTCCTGGCTCATTCTTCTGTATGTATAGATTTTAAACATTAAAATACATTTGAAACTTCCACTAAAATGGATGCACCAGGGGCCGCGGAGATAGCTCAGCAGTCTAAGTGCCTGCCTGGCAAGCTTCAGGACCCAGGTTTAATCCTCAGCGCCACATATCATGCTGGCTGTGCACCTTGCCAGCCCCTGAGCTCCAGCATGGTAGAGCAGGCCTGCAATCCCAGTGCTGGGGAGGCTGAGACAGGAGGATTGCTACAAGTCTGAGCCATGTGGAGAGATCCTGAGCCAAATAAATAAATAAGGCTGCACCAGAACCCATGTGACTTAGACCCAGATTTTAAAGAAAGAGAATATTAAAATGTCTCCAAGGCCTCTAATTCATTCCAATCATTCAACATTTCCCCAAAGGTAGCTGCCAGCCTGGCTTCCACCAGCATAGGTCAGTTGTTCTTGATCTTTCTCTGTATCTGTTCATATTGCTGGATGTGGGAGTTCATTCATTCACATTGCAGGGTACCACATCTGTGTAACTATGCTAACAATTGTCATCTATGTTATCATTGATGAACACTTGGGTCCATTTCTGGGTTTGAAGCTGTTATCAACTCAGTTCTGCTTGCTGTTGCTTTAAAGATGAAAATCACCCATAGGACACTTGATTCCCTGACGCTTCTCTGTTCATGCCTGACAGCACTTTCTCCCCCATGTCAGTCTCCTCACCCTCGACTCCAGCTGCATTCCTTCCAAGGTTAAGCTCTCTCTCATTTCATAACCCTTGGGCATTTCCTCAAACTCTTTTTCTACTTTCTTGTTTTTACACCTCAGCTCATGTGTTCAGATTTTCTTTCCCTTTAGCATACATAAGAGTCTGTCTCAGTTACTCTTCTCTCATTGCTGGGACAAATAACCCAACACCCAAAATGAAGGAAGGAAAAGTTTATTTATCTCACAGTTACTGCAGGTTTCAGCCCATACTCAGCTGGCTTCAAGGCAGAGAGGCACATGGCAGTGGCGAAGAGCAGAAAGCAAAGGAGCGGCAGCTGCTCAGCAGCTTGCTAGCCTCTCTCCCCTACTTATACTGTAACACAAATCACCTGCCCCAGAGCAGTTGCAGCATCCACACCCACAATCATCAATCAGACTCCAGGAGCTGCCCCATGACCACAAGAGGCTTTGGGGGGACACCTAGACATATCAGAGTCCATCATTTTTTTTTCTTTTCCCTGCCGCTCTATTCTTTCCTTTTTGAACTAAAGTACATTTATCATTTCATACTCATTTGTGGGGTGATTTGTGCCTCCCTAGTGTGCACAAAGTGCTAGAAATGGAACCCAGGGTCTCACTTAAGTAAGGCATGTGCTCAACCACTGCTCCTTCTCATGCTGTTCTTTCCGAAGAGAGGCCTGGGCTGCCCTCTCTGTGACTGCTGCTGTGTCTGCAGCACTACCTGGATAGGAGCTCAGTACCCTCCACAAGCCTCTTCGCAGACCTCAAGCTCAATCCCCTCCCAGCAAGCCACCCACAGGCCCTGCCTGCCTCCCTGAGTCCAGGCCTGCTTCCTCTGGCAGTGTGCACTATGTAGCTACCCTTTGCAACACCTCTCACATTTGAGGTTTTGTACTTGGGTCTATGATTCCTACCTAACGTCCCTCATATGTGGAGCCATAAGCTCTAGGGACGATGCCTATCTTTGCTCTTCATTGTAATCACAACACCTGTCAGAGTGCAGGGCACATGTTGATGCTCCATGATTACGTGCTCTTTGCATGACTGCATTAGTCAGACCTTTTTACCTATTCATGCAGAGAAACCATTGCTAGCTTAGGGCTCATAGGATGGAGCTGATACTCTGCAGGAGTCTTAAGGACAGAGGTCAAGTCTATAAAACAAGACATCAAGGCAGTGCTCCAGCTAGGAAGTGTCAAAGTAAGCATTTTGAACCCATGCCCTTCTAATACATTCAAGACCCCTACTGGGCCATGAACATCTTTCTAACCCTTCTAGCTCCCTACACAGCACCAGGCATGTGGAAGGCACATGTGCAGATAGTAGACTGCACAGGAGCTCTTGGGCGCTCCTGTTCCTAGGAACCCGCTTGTGCTCCCACAGCACACCCAGACGTGGAGCTCCTCGTATGGCCTGAGGACCAACCAGTCTTTACAAATTATCAACATCTCCCCATTAGCTGTAGCGATATTAAATTGTGTGACTGGAAATGAATGAATAATCCCATGGGCAAGTGAGGGAGACCAAGCAAGCGGATTTAATAACAAGTCCTGCCCTCTCTCCAAGCAGAAGGTCTCCCTAATTAAATATTAAAAAATCTATCCACATAAGCCAGAGGAAAAAAAAAATTCTTTTTGCTTTTTCAGCAGCACAGCTTGGAGACACTGCCTGCTAAGATCCAGGCACTGTGAGTGCCCTCCTGGTGACCTAGACCAGGGAGACAGGGAATCACCATGTGGTGAGCACCAATGGGCACTCGGTGCAGGGGCCACCCAGGGCATCTCACACTGCACCATGTGCAGCCCTCATGAGGATTACATCTATGATCTAGAGGGACAAACTGAAGGATGGAGACTTCCTTGTATCAAAATTAGGGTTTTATCCCCGTTCTATGCGGTTAGAAGCCTTATTGGATATAATGTGGTAGTTGAGAGCATGGGCTTGGCATCAAGGAGATGTGGGTTTGAATTCAGCTCATCCCTACTGTGGTAGCATGTGACCTTGGGCAGGTTATCTGCATCCCTGAATCTTAAGTTCCTTATCTTTAAAAAGGCAGGACTGTGTGGAGGGTGGCACGCGCTAATGCCCATGAAGCACTAGGTACACAGAAATGCTTCTAAACCATCAGTGATCATTGAAATCAGTGGAAGACCCTCCCTCATGCTGCTGCTTACCCCCAACCTTCCTGTCTTAAAAATGCCTCCTCAAAGCCAGGCTTGGTGTTGCATGCCTGTAATCTCCATGCTAAAGAAGCTAAGGCAAGAGGATTATTGCAAATTCAAGACTAGCTTGGGCTACATAGTGAGCTCAAGGACAGTGTGAACTGCATAGTAAGACCCTGTCTTCAAAAGACAGACAGATAGATAGACA
>PVKN010021280.1:0-15630 GCA_004027915.1 Capromys pilorides
TGGGCCATGGCACTGCCCTGTCAGAAGGGCACAGCAACTTCCACTTACACATAGGGAAACTGAGGCTGAAGAGAGGAATCTGGTTTCAGGCCCTGACCTATGCAGTAGACAGAATGCCCTGTAAGACACACCCTTCCACTAGGCCTGGTAGCGCATGCCTGTAATCCCAGCACGCTAGTAGGCTGAGGCAGGAAGATCACAAGTTAGAGCTGAATCTGGGTGGCTTAGTGACTTAATGAGATCTTCTCTCCAAAATTTAAAAATAAGTTAAAAAAAAAAGAGGGGGAGTGTAGCTCAGGGTGAAGGCCTTGGGCTCAATCCTATACCATCATCAAAAAAAAGATTCTCCCACCCTCCCCCCAAAGAAGTGACCTTCCAGCCAGGCCCATATGTCTAGTGACTTTAGTCACTATTTGTCCCCTAGTGCATGATGGCTGACATGTCCTGTAAGGTCCAAATGAAAACTTTAGGGTCCAAGAGCCAGAGTCTCTGCTGAAGGAACCAGACTCCTCTGATTGGCCGTAGTGCAGGAACCGGACTCCTCTGATTGGCCATAGTGCAGGAACCGGATTCCTCTGATTGGCCATGGTGCAGGAACTGGACTCCTCTGATTGGTCATAGTACAGGAACTGGACTCTTCTGATTGGCCATAGACATGGCAAGGTGGGTACCAGAGAAATTTTTCTATGAAAACAGACACAATCTGATTTGGCTTGATGCTCTCAGCCCCTCCCTGTCACCACACAGGACTGGATCCAGGACCCTGGATGGCCAGAGCTCCAGGGCCCTCCATGGAGAGTGCTCTTGGCTCAGCACTGGCAAAGGTCCACGATGAGGCCTGGGAACAAGGCATGGCCTGACGGTGGTGTTTCCCCAGCTGGCCAGAGCTTGGTCTGTGGACCCCTTGTCTAGCGCCCCTTCCCCAGCACCCCAGGTTCTGTCTCCTAATCACAGGATAAGTGGTCCTCCACTTGTTCCTTTAGGTTCATTCTAGGGGTGACTGGGATCAAACCAGGTTCTTGATTGTCACCTTCCCTGGGGCTGCAGGATGTAAAGCCAGCATCTCGGAGGGTCTGGGGTTCAGCCCAGGGCCTGCCACAGTGAGTGACAGGTAGACACTGAGCCGCTCCTGGGCCCAACACCTGGGGTCAGTAAGCCAGGTTGCCGTTCAAGGCCTAGCGACCCTTCCTAGCATCTTGTGTGGTAGAAAGACCTGTGATGTCCCTGGCCACTACCCTCTAAATGCCAATAGCACCGCAGGGCCCATGCACACGGCCAACCATGACAACAAAAGTTGTCTTCACGTCTGCTTGAGGCGAATCACCAGGTGGGGGGTCCTGCCAGGACGGAGCCCACCTCCAGAGAAAGTCTCTCCCCCATCCCAGCTTGGCCTTCCTGGGCCCTGTGCTGCAGCTCCTGCAGGAGGGAGGGGACAGAGAGGAGGAGGAGGAATGTGACCACAGCTGCAGGGCCCAAAAGCACTGAGGAGACACGAAGACGTTTCCCTGTGAGTCAAAGCCCAGGAATGTGTCGCCCAGCATGGCCACGAGCCAGTACGCCCCCCACACCGCATCCACCCCCAGGGCATCCGCCTTTTATTAGAACAGAGAAGGAGGCAGGTGCCGGGTCTCGGAGAGCCCATTAAGGACCCAATAAAGTCCAAGGAGGGGGCCATGGGCGGGATGCATCCCTGAGCTGGAGGTGCCTGCCCAAGCCTTCCCAGGAGAAGGAGCTGCACCACCCCCCGCTGGGGTGGAAGGGAGGACTCCTTGCTGTCACGGCCCGGCTGCACCGCCCCAACCTGGTTACCTCGGCTCTCCCACATTCCTTTCTTTTTTGACTTATTTTTAGACCTTTATTTGAGTGTGGTTTGGTGGAGGGGAGGATTTTAGTCTGATCTTTGCTTGTGAAGAAGCCCCATAAAAGCACCCCAAGCGCAAAATATATCAGGTAAAGCTATTCTGTCCTGTACTCTCTCACCCGAGTCTGATCCTCAGCATGACTGCCTGCCTGAGAGGCTCACGGGCCTCAGGCTCCACAACTGTAAAGTGGGAATCACCGATGGATCCTCTGCACAGTGCCCGGGGGATTTAAGAACACGTAGATGCTCCCAGGTCGCCCGTTCCCCCCTCTCCCCCTGCCTCTTTCACACGTTTTGCCGCTTAGGGGGACACGCATCAAGCCCAGCCTCAGCACCACCTCCCTCCCGCTCATCCTTAGAGCTCTGCCTGTACTTCTGGGGTCACCCAAGCCCACGCAGGTGCCTTGGCCTCAGTCTGGTCCTGGTCCCATAGGCTGATCCCACCTGGGCTCCGATGGCCACACCTCTCCTTGGAAGCCTACCGGGATGACTCATGCCCCAAGAATCCCAGCCTCATGGATCTGCAGCAGAGCTCCAGGGCCTTTGCCTCTGCTGGGAGTTCATCCCTAAGCCACGTGCCAGGCGGGGCCCATTGCAAAACACTGGGTCCTCCGGGCCCCATAGCACAGCAGCGAGGTGGAAACCACTCTCCCCAACCTCCAGATGGGGAAACTGAGGCTCAGAAGTGGGGGAGGAGGCTTGTTCACATTCCCTTTCCACAGAGCCAGGAGGCCTCCCCAGATGCCTGAGGAGTTCACATTTGACTTTCCATGAAGCTGGTCTTCCCCAGTCTCTGGGCCTGGATGGCACCTTCACCCGTTCCTTCGCCCTGGAATCCAGTGGCTCACTGATTCCTAAAGGGTAGTGCTTCCTTTTGAAACCCTCTTGGAGCATCCAGCCTCGCTTCTCCTGGGAAGGTGCCTCCCTGGGGAGCTGCTCCTTCCTCCCACAGGCTCTGAGACCTTCCCTGCTGTCCTGTTCCTACCCTGCGGCCTCTGGGATTGGGCAGCATGTCCGCTGTGTGTCCCAGGAGCACCGGGTTCCTGTTCACAGGGCAGGGCTGAACCACAGCTCCGTGGCGTGGGATGGGCTTCCGGGCACAAGGAAGCATTTCCCCTTAAGGAGGGCAGCGCCTGCCTGGGGATCCGTAAGGGCTGGCGGGACCCAGCTGCCCTCAGGCTCTCAGAACAGACTCACCCTGTGTGTGGTACTCGGGCACTGCCAACAGCAGCCAGCAGGGTCTGACTTCACCCCAGCGCCTGTGGGGCTGTGGGCGTGCCAGCCCTTGGGGCCTGTGGATGCCCATGGTGGCCGTGGCCAGTTCTCCTGGGCCCTGCTGACTGCCCACCCTCTCTCCCAACTCTGAGGGGTCCCATCGCCATGGACTGGGCTCCAGGGCAGCATGCTGGCCAAACCTCCAGGTGACAATAACAAATCCACTGCCAGCCCTGAGGGTGCATCCTTAGGGTCCTCTAAGTTAGAAATCTTCCATGAACCTTAGATTCTGTCCCTAAAACCTTAGAGAAGAAGAATTTATTTCCCTCTTTTTCAGCCCAGTTAATGAAAGAAGTCTGTACATGATAAAAGGGAGGAGGAGGAGAGTAATTTGCCCAAGATCACACAGCAAAAGGGCGGCAGAGCTGAGATGAGGACCCCGGTGTGAGGCTCTTCTGCCCGGGCCTGTGGCTCAGCAGCCTCCAGCCCTTGCCGTGCCCTCCACACTCGCCCACCCAGGGCTGGGAGAGCTCCCCAGACCATGCCCCGCAGCCCTCTGGAACGAGCCATGGACCAAGGCCTGTGTGCCCAGCCACAGCCAGGGCAGCAGGCACCTCTTCCCCCACCAGGGTGCCTGGGCCTCCAGTGTGACCTCCAAAATAACCCAGGTCTCTGGCTCTCAGATGGGGTTGCAGCCTTGCTGTTCAGAAGGGGCACCAAGCAGGGAGGCAGCACCTTCTCCTAACTGCCCCTCCTGGGGGATGGCAGGTCAGCACTTGGCTGAACCTTAAATCACAGCCTTGCTCGGAAGACACAGTGTTTCTGGAGGCTGTGGGAACAGGGAATCTGAGGAAGGTGACTGTTATTGGAGACAGCTCAGGAAGAGATAATTATGAACAGATGAAATGCTAGGAGGGTCCCAGATTGCAGTGGTTCAGGGTTCTACCCTGGAGCCTCCGCATGACCCTGCAAGAATCATTTGCCCTTTCTGAACCTCAGTTTTCCTGTCTGTAAAATGGGAATAGTGCTCTGGTCCAACCAAGAGGTGGGGCATAGAAGCCAACAGACCAGTCTCCTCCTGCAGGAGTTCCCCACGCCTGAGTTCAACAAGTGTGGGCCCTGGGGTGCACTGTGCGTGCTGCATGCCAGGTCCCCTGGGGTAGAGCTACTACATTTAGGTGGAAGACTCACCTCCCGGACACTAGAGGGTAGGGAATTGAGGGGGCGGGGGATGTCAGAGCCCTTGGGCTCCAGCAATGGAGCTCAGATTTCTGTCAAAAGCAGCCCTCACCCCACTCCACAGCCCCCAAGATTCAGAAACATCTAGGTCCCTCAGGTAGTGGCCCCAGAGGCCAGGGAGCAGGGGCATGTTGTCCAGGAGCACTGCCCCAAGCCAAACTTTGCTTCTATGGGGAGAAGGGAGCTGTACTGTGTTGTGGTGTTGGTTATGGAGCTGATTACCTAACCTCTTCTGCAGCTGGCAGTTGCCTTTTGCTTTTTTCAAAACACAAGACGACAAGCTGCCTGCGGGCCAGCCAGCGCTCTTTCCCTGCTGCCGCTAGCCCCGGGGCGTCTCCCTCTACCCTTCCTCCTGACCCACAGCCTCTCCCTGTCTTCTAGACTTGTCTTTCCTCCTGTACTGCAGGCTCAATCCTGAGAGAGCCACTGGGCCCCAGGCCTGGCGGGCTTGCTGTGAATGCCACCTTCCTGGAAGCCGCGAGAGCACACGTGGGACGGAGCAGAGGCCACATGCTCCGTGGCCCATGTGCCAAGCCCAGAGGCACAACCCGCCGCGTGGCACAGTGGGTTCTCAGGGCATGCGTGCTGGGCCAGTGAATGAGCTAATGGGTGGGATGCAGAATCCAGAACCCAGAAGCTGTCTTGGGAGAGGTGGGGACTGAATTGGAGGTTCGTGTGAGCCACCCCAAGGAGATGTCACGGTCAGGTGTGGCAAAGAGGACCAGGGAGTGGTGTCTGTTCCACTCCAACTCAGCCGCACCCCAACACTAAACTGTCCCCTCTCCTGTCTGTCCCCTTGTTTGCCCTCTCAGGGGAGTGGTAAGCACTGCACTGGCCTCCTCGGCCCGCCAGCCCAGACTGGCCAGCTCTACCTCCCTCCTTCTCCTAAGCCATGGGACAAAAGCTGCCCTTGTGGGAGCTGGGACCATTATAATTAAAAAGGAAACATAATAAAGCCCGCTCTGAAGCCAAATCCCCATCCCCGGAGCGACGCCCCGCCCGCCCCTCATGGCCCACCGAGGACACATGGCCCCTTTGTGTGCCCTGTGCAGGGGCCACTCCTGTCCTGCCCCGACCCGCCCTGCCACCCTCCTCTCTCCCCTGCCTCTCTTGTCCCCTGATGGCCCCAGCTCCCCAGCTCACAGAGCCTGTCTCCCTCTGCTCAAAGAGAGGAAACTGAGGCACAGGAGGCAGGGCCTGAACCCAGGCTCCCAACTCCTCCCAACCACGGCTCCCACAGCCAGCATCTGGCCACCAAGTGTCTCTTTCCTGTCTCCACACCCTAGAGCAGGGGTATAAGATGGAGAAAAAAGAGCTAGGATCGTGGAGTCCTTCTCACATTGCTGACGACATCCCCAGAGACAGGGTGCTGAGCCCAGAGAGGTTGACAGCGCTGAGACAACAGCAGGGCCAAGGCAGACCTGAGACAAAGCTCTGGGCCAGGAGGCTCCACAACCCGGACTCTCTCGCCTCAGGAGGGGCCCAAAGGCAGGTCAGGCTCCTCACGTGGACTTCAGACCTGAGCTGCAGGAGGGGGTCCAGCTGATCTGTGAGGGGCTGGAGGAATCCCCAAGAGATTCCTGGATGGCAGGAAGGATGGGCCCTGCCCACAGGAGGGCGGGCTGATGGGAGCCCCCAGCGAACCCAATGCCAAGGCCTCCCACTGGCCCCCTGCCCCTCCGGAGCCGTGTCATCCCTTAAGGTCCAGCATGGCATCTTCACCTCCACCCACCCAGCCCAGCCCAGCCAGAGGTCAGAGCCACCTCCTCACGGGGTCCTCCCCATCAGCTGGGGCTAAACTGAGAGAGTGCCCCGTGCCTCTCAGGGGTCCTGTGGCTGAGCCCCCGGCTCACTGCCAGTAACCCAGCATCCAGCATCTACATGTGCTCTGTGCTAGGCTATCAGGTGACCCCGCAGGGTCTCAGAGAGGCTCAGTGTACTCCAGGAGGCTTCAAGGGACAAGAAACAGGTCCCCTGGGACCCGCGAGATGGCTCAGAGGTCTAAAGCACCTGCTTAGGAAAGCTTAGGCAACCGCAGGGACCGAGGTTCCATTCCTGGCACCACATGCTGTGCCAGCCCCACCCCCAGGGCAGGCTGAGTCAGCCATAAAAAAAGAAAAAAAAAGAAACAGGTCGTCTCCTGAACAGGGCAGTGTGAGGTCAGCGATGGGGCTCTCTGGGCTCCTGTGTGCTCTTGTGGGGACCTCATGTGTGCATGTGGGGGGGTGCTGCACGCAGAGGCAAGACCATGTCAACAATCACTGTTTATTTACAACAACCTAGCTGCACCCCGACGCTGCCCCACCATTTCACCTCCCTTCCTTGTGGGTACAATACTCCCCTCGTGCCCATTTTACAGATAGGGCAACTGCCCAAGGCCCTAAGTGGTAGAGTTCAGAGGCCAGGTCTGCCTGGCCCACAGCTCCTCAGGCAGGGACACAGGATGCCCGACAGGATGTCGCCCAGCATGGGGATGTCGGTCCTGCCCGCCTCCACAGCACTCAGTGGGGCACAGAGGTACAAATCCCCCCGGCAGCCTACCCAGGCCAGCTGAGGCCGAGGAAACGCAGCAGTGTATAAGAGTAAGTGTGAGCGTGTGTGTACACGTGCGTGCAAGTGAGTGCTGGGCAGGGTCTCCTCAGGGGTCTGCCATCTCCTCGCCCTGTGGTCCAGTTTCTTTGTTCAGAAGGATACCCAGGGCAGGGACAGCCAGGACAGGGACAGTCAGGACAGGGGCAGCAGCTTGAACCCCCCTACTCGCCTGCACCCCGGGAGCCAGCCGGGGCTGGCAGGGATTAGGCAGATAATACCTCTTGTAAGAACAAGGAATTGTTGCAAAGGAAACACAGGAGTGGGGGGCCAAGGGGACAGTTTGGATTTCTCCTGGGGTGAAAACTGAGCCCCCCGGGGAGGAGGTCCCCCTCCTGCCAGGCTCTAATCCCCATCCTTCTCACCAAAACCCCAAAGAAGAGGCTGTTCACCAGCGGTGGCAGATTCCTGCGATTCATTAATTCAGGATTTGCAGTGGGGACAGCCCAACATCCTCCCTGCAGGCGGCAACCTGAGTGGGGCAGGGGGGCCCTGGTGGCAGGGGACGCTGGGCAACAACGAAGAAAGAAGGCCGCTGGGAGGCTTCCTGCTTCTCTGGTCCAGTTGGGGTTTCCTAGGCCAAGAGACCACGAGATATCCTAGAGGATGCTGGGTCCCCTGAGTCAGCGGAGGTCCATTCTGGCAGTGGAAGGGCAGAGGCAGCCCCAGCTTTGTCTTTTTCCAGGGTCCTTTCTGTTTTACCTGTTTTAAAACTTCTGATTTGTTTCCCTTCTTTTCAGGGAAGGGTCATCTCTACACAGTAAAATGCCCAGACCTTCGCCGCACAGTCGGATGGGTTTCAGTAGGACCAGAGAGACCCACGAGCACCATGGCCAAGACATGGAACATTCCTGTTGGCCCAGAAATTTCTCTCAGGCCCCCCTCTCGCCAACTCCCCCCCATCAAGGCACCACAGATCTGCTTCCCGACCCATGGGTCTGTTTTGTCTCTTCAGCTCCTGTTCATGCGATGCGACCCTCAGGCCCACTGCCTGTGCTCGGGATAACACCTGCAGATCCACCCTGTGGCCGTGTCAGACCTGGGTGTCTGCAGAGACTGCGTCCAACCAAGAGTGCCTGCTTAGGACCAGTTTGGAAACCCTCAGGTCTTCCCAGGCCCCAGGATTCTGGCCTCTGAGACTTCGGAGCCTTCCGATGATTCACCTGGACTTTTCAAGCCTTCCACCCACTCCCTGGTGGTCACCTCCAGTCCTGGCTCAGTCCCTCCTCCTCAGATCCCACATCCCACTGCCACTCATCCAGCCCCGCCCCTGGCCACTCTATCTCTGCTCCAGAGCAGCTTTCCAAAGGCACAAGTCACTCTCCCAGAATCCCCAGGGTCTTGTCACTGCCCACAGAAAGTCCCAAACTTAAGGGTGCTCCAGGTCCTGTAGGATGGAGCCCCTCTCCACCCCTAAACCTCATCTCTCCACAGAGTCACCGTAGACAAAGCCACTTCATCTTGTCTCCCTCTTTCTCTTCTCATCACGGTTCATGCTGTTCCCTCTGCCAGAACACTGGCTCTGTCTGGATCCACTTCCTTCCCTACCCCAGGCTGGGTCGGGTTCCCCTCCACCCCTGCCTTAATCTGCACCCCTCCCTCACCCTAAGTCCCAGCCTCCAGGATGGTGTCTTGTTCAGATCTAGATTCTGGGGCCCCAGCCAGGGTTGGCACATAATAAATCTCCACAAGGTCCTGCCACCGCACCATTCCAACCCTCCTTGGTGCTGGCCAGGCACACGCCTGGGCACAGAGGAGTTGGATGGGGTTGGATTGAATCAGCAATGTGGCATGGGGCAGACCCGAAGGCCAAGGCCCTGGCACGGACAGGAAGGGGGTGGGGGTTCACATCAGGTTCTCCAAGGGCCGGGTAGGTCTGGTTTCAAGGCCAGCCTAGCAATTGTGTGACTCGGCAAAGCTACTCAACAACCTGAGCCTTGGTTTCCCCGTCTCTACAGTGTGTGTGCAAATAATAGCTACTTTCCAGGGGCTGCGCTTGCCTTAGGGTCCTTTGCTGCTTTGCATACATAAGCCCTGCCACTTCACTGCCTCTTTGGTCTGCCACTTTTTAAAGCCTCTGCCTGGGCTCTCAGTGAGGAGGAGACAGGAAGAAAGAGAGGTAGGTACCCAGAGGTAGTGAGTAGGGACAACAGGGTGGTCCCTGCCCCCACTCAGGCTGGCCGCCTGCTCCCTGCAGCCTCCAGAATCCTAGCCTCAGCCTCAGAGATGGAGTCTCTGTCTGCCTCCCTGCCCACCCACCCTGGCCTTCCAGCTCCCCATACGGCAGCAGAAGAAAGTGGGATGGGGGAGGTCAGCCAAGAACCTCACAGCAGCACTCACAGACCTCCGGGGCCGCATTGCTAGCCAAGCAAGTGCATAGATGGTGTTCGGGCCACATAGCGGTCCACGACTCAGCCATACAAATGGAAGTACTGCCACACACGGCAGCAGGAATGAGCCCTGAGACAGGATGCCAATGACCAAGCCAGGCATACAGGCCACGGAGAATATGACTCGATGTATGTAGAACATCCAGAACAGGCAGATTTAGGTAGGAAAGAAACTTTGATGAGGCTGGAGGGGTACCTCAGTGATAGCTAAAGGACCAGGGGTCTATTTTCTTGGTGATGAAAAGATTCCAGATTGGGGGCATGGCCTATCTGTGAATGTACTCAAAGGCATCAAACTGCAGCCTTGGAACAGGTGAGGTGTTGAGGGTGTGAATTATGAATTATTGCTCATTCACCAAGGTATTTAAAGGCATAGCAAGAGGAGGGAGTGGCCTTGTAGCAGGGAGAGCAAAGAGGGGGTTTCAGGGGAGCCATAGCATTTGCAGCCCCTCTCCTACAGTACTAGATGTGGGATTCACACCTTCCTAAGTCTCCCACCATTGCTTCTTGGCCTTTTGGCTAAGGTCAAGTGTAAGTCTCCCACCAGCCCAGCCAGAACAGCTGCCTGTGCACCCATTTTACAGAGGGGAAGACTGAGGTACAGAACCTACAGCCTGAGAAAAAGTAGCTAGGAATCTGGGCTTTGGAATCAGAGAGCAGCTTGGCCTAGGCCTGCCCACCAAGCTGCACTTTGGGCTTCCACACACTCCAGAAGTATGAGACTGGCATCCCCACCTGCCAGCGGCTGCCCTCCTGGAGGCTGCAGGACAGAGGGAGCGGCCGCTGTGCTGGCACCCAACCCAGGCAGGTGTGCACAGGCATGAGCACCCTGGCCTTGCACCCACGGTACTGCCCAGCTGCGAGTCCCCAACCAGGGCCACGCCCAGCCCCGGAGCGAGCCTGAGTGGTTGGGAACACCTGCTCACCCTGCGCTCAGGGAGGCTTGCAGGTGGCGGCGGGAGCCAGGCGTTGCCAGGTGCGAGAGGGTGTGTGGCTGCCGAGAGTGAGCAGCTGGGTGTGGGGCATGCACTGATGTGCTCGGGTGTGTGAGCTCTGGGCCTCCCTGTGGGACCGAGGCTGAAGGAGCGGAAGGGTGATGAGGAAGTGCCGCAGACTTGGTGAGCCCGTGTCTACACTGGCGTGTCCTGTGTGTGGGTGGAGTCTGTGGCTGGAGTGTGGCCTTGGAGCGCAGAGCATGCTGGGACCAAGACTGTACCACACGGCCTGAGCGCAGGAGCCACAGCGGACCCAGATGAGTGTGCATGCGACCGTGACCACGGGTGTGCAGTGAGGGCGCACACGCCGTGTCCTCTGCTCCTCCCCAAGCAGCTGTCCCTCTTCAGACCTGCCCAGCCATCTCTTTCATTTGTGTTTTTCCCCATACTTGGGCTCCACTCTGAGAAGCGTAGGAGAGAAAGCCTTTGGAGCCTCAGTTTCTGCATCTGTGCAATAGGGACAGACTGGCTCCCACCAGAGGAGCTGCTATGGAACACCAACAGGAGGGAAGGGCCAGACGCCGGCCAGGAACGCAGCAACCTGAATGCTGAAGAGCGGCTGGTCAGGAGTCCTTCCTCTACCTTGGTCCTGCCTGGCCCCGCCCCACCAGCCGAGGCCCCAGAGAGGTCTGGACTCCAGCCCTCTCCCAGCCTGGCAGCTCAGGAGGTGGGAGACACCTGGGTGTCAGGCCCCACCCTCCTGGGCGGGCAAGAGCAGGCCCGGGGAAGCCGGCACTCCCGAGGAAGCAACGCACCAGAGCTCCAGGTGCTCTGCCTGCCGGGGACAGGTGCAGATGGAGAACAGGGCGTGGGTTCCTTAGACAGGAATTCATTCAGCAAACCCCTTCTAGGCATGAACTCTGTGCCAAGGCCTGGGCCAGCCACTGGGGCTGCCAAAACCAGTAGCCCCACCCTGCCCTGGGGGGGCCTCCCGCAGGAGAGAGGTGGTTGCAGCCCAATGTGGTGTGTTCAGGCAATCCAGGAGCTCTGAGAAGCCTGGGTGGCCCAGGGAGGCTTCCTGGAGGAGGAGGCATGGAGCTCGAGGTGGGCCCAGGGCACAGCTCGGACAGGCCTAGAGCTCCCTGTCTTGGGTGAGGATGATGGCGAGAGATGGAGCTGGACAGGTCTCAGCAGGTTTGGCCCACCAGCCTGAAATTAGACCTCATCTGCGACGGCCACGCCTGTGCTATCTCCACACAGGTTCCAAGTTGCTTTCTTATCCAAGAGCTTCTGTGGTTCTTGTCACAGTCCTACCACTGAAGGGGGGGCATAAGAAAAAATCCCACCAATCCCCTTTTACCTGGGCCCCTAGGAAACTGAAAGGCTAAATTGATCACTTCCTTGCAATTACAGAGACATTCTAGACTTTTCTCTTTCAACACTCTCTCTTGGTATTGCTCCTTTCTCTTTCATGTTTCTGATTATTTCTGTGGAAATCTTGGGGTTGGTGTGGAAAAGGAGCAAACTCGAATTTGTCAGGGTGAAGGAGGAATGCTTGTCACTTGGGCGGGTGGGTGGGCGTTTGTGAGCGCTTGTGTGTACAGGGATCTGACTGGAGGCAACACACGTGTGGGGAGGCCTGTGTGTCCGTTCAAGCAGACACAAGCGTCATAGGTGTGCACCAGTGTTTGAGGGGAGCTGTGGGTATACTGTGCCTGCTCTGTGACCAGGAGGGACACAGCACCTGTCCCCGCTGGCACTGGACCCCCAACTCCTTTGAGCTCTCCCACTGTCACCTCTAACAGGCCCCTTTCTCATCTCTGCCTGGCACACTGCCAACTTCTTTTTTATTTTTCTTTTTATTTTTGGCAGGACTGGGATTTGAACTCACGACCTTGCACTTGCCAGACAGGCACTGTGCCATGGAGCTATCTCCCCGGCCCCCAACCTGCCAATTTCAAAGAAGCCTGAGGCCCAAAGAGCAGATGGCACCTGCCCCAACCCCCAACCTCCAAGGAAGGCCAGAACCCGGGTCTCCCGAGGCTTGGGTCCCCCAGGGCTGCCACCCTTCACCTACAGGACCAGCCCTTCCCTGCTGTGTGGCGAGGAGCATGCCACTGACCCTCTCTGAGCCTCTATTCTGCCCCAACTTCCACCCTCCCACCCAGAACTGCTTGAAAGTTTAAAGAGGTTAGCTCTGTGTTGTTGATTTCATTTTTATTTAGTCATTTTTGCAGTACTGGGGATTGAACTTGGGACCTTGAGCTTTCCAGGCTGGCACTTAAGCCACTAAGCCACCGCCCCCAGCCTTTGACTTTAAATGATGAAGATGCCCTTCCTGCTATTTCTCCTTCAAAAGGAGCCCACCTAGGGACCCGGGGCTAGGAGAGACAAGTTTATGACCTAGGTCCAAAAGAGGCTCACGCCGGGGCTTCTCTGCACCTGAGGTCACAAATCGGCAAGGTGGAAAGGAGTCCCCTGTCAGCACAGGTACCTCTTTCGGTCCTCCCAGGGCCCTGCAGGGAGCTGCACAGGGCCGCCTCACGAGACAGCACACCCCGGGCCATAGCTCCCAGGCTGGGTGAACTCCTGGCCCAGGCCCAAACCTCCACCCACCGCTCCTCTCAGCCTGGACCTGCTGCTGCACACAGTAGGTCTCTCTTGGGCTCAGAGGCTACTGGGTCCCCATACCCAGCACCTGGGGGAAGGAGACATTGCCCCAGAAGGGTCTAGGCCTCATGCTGGGAGCCCTCCAGCTGGGCCCTGGTGACTGCGTGCGGGGCAAAACCATTACACAGCTTAATGAGGAGAAAGTGCCAAATACACGTGTATTTACAAACCCGCTGCCGCCAGCCACACCGCAGCCCCGGGAGGCTGCCAAGCGCCCTGGCAGGTGGGCTTCCCAGCTGCCTCTGTCGGCACCCTCTAGAGGGCACCGTCGAAGCAGTGGGTGTCCAGGGCCGCTGCAGGCGGGCAGGTGCCACCCACGGGGAGCTGTCCCCGCCCTGGCAGAGTCCCGCGCCCTACTCCCAGCCGAGGCGAGTGCAGGGCTGCAGTGGAGGACCACCAGGCCACCTCTGCAGCTCCTCCTGCTCTGTGACGCCAAGGGTCAGGGCCAACCTCCATTGTGGGAAGAAGAGGACACGGACCAAGTCAGGACCCCCATCTACCATGCTGTCACCCTGACCCTCCCCAGGCTCACTTCCTGCTGCTGCTGCTGCTGCTGCTGCTGCTGCTGCTGCTGCTGCTGCTGCGGCCGTGTGACCGTGAGCAGATGACGTCATCTCTCGGGCCTCAGTTTCCACAATTGTGAAGTAGGACAATGACAGTGCCAGCCGCACTGCCTAGCTCACCGCACCTCCTCGCCAAGCCTTAGCTGGCGGTGCGCCAGCGGCTGCTTACAACACCAGCCTGAGCAAGGTGGCACAGGCAGCGTCGGCCCATAGCGCCTCCTGCTCACGCAGGTCACGCCTCCTGGTCTCAGCACGAGCTGTTCCCTCTGCTGGAAAGTCCTCTCCAGTGTCCTTTTGCTCTGAGCAAACTCTCACCGCCCCTTCATAATCTAGACACGTGATTGTTTAATCCCCCTGGAAGACACCGTGTGTCTTTACAATCCCGGGGAACTCTCACAAGCCTGAGAGGCAGATGTCTACACTTTTGTCTTTCAGATGGGGAAACCAAGGCTTGCCAGTTACATGGTGACCTTCCTAGCTGGGGACAGGCAGCTCCGGTGTTGCCTCCTGCACTTTTCTCATGCCCACCTACTTCCCTGTTATGCTCCTCCTCTCCGCCCGAACTTGGGCCTCTGTCTCAGGCTGTTGTCCCAGCTGAGCAGCTTCTATGCAGGAGTCTGGGAGGAAAACCGGCCAAGGAGCCAGGGGAGGCTGGGGAGCCGCAGCTAAGCGCTAAGCGCTGGGGTGGAGAGGGCTATGCTCACAGAGGCGCATAGCCCTGACCCTCTGTCAGCCAGGAGAAACTTCCAGAGGAATGTAAGCTATGAGGGAGTGGGGGGGAAGGCAGGCCCAGGCAGTCACCGTGCACAGCTTCACGGGGAGGGAGTGGAGAAGGGGGTGGGCAACGGGGACCCTGGCCCATCCATCCCTGAAATTGCAGCAGGGACTGAAGTCTGCCCCAGGAAGGCCCGTCGGCCCCCAGGGCTCTGCTCAGCTGGGCAGATGATTCAGGGAAGCCAGTGAGCTGTGTCGGACAGAACTAGCTCCAGCCCAGCCCAACTTCCGGAAGTGTGACCTCAAGTGTGACATCTCCCAGCCTAAGCCCGCTTTGCATTTGGTGCGGCTCATCTTGGAGTCATGGTGAAGCACCCAGGTGGTGCCCACGTATCTGGGCAGAGCAGACCCTCAGGGTGGTCACAGTCCTGAGGCAGTGCCCCCTCCCCTTTAAGAGCTCATGGCCACTCCAGAGCCGTGCTCCGGACTTCACGCTGTCCTCAGTGCCCTCTTCCTCCTGGTGGCCTTAGACACCAGAGCCGCACTATGCCAAGAGGTCAGGGCATGTCCTAACCAGGGACACACGATGCAGCAGTGGGGGCTGCGGTCTGGCCCTGCCCCGTGTGCTGGCCCCTCGGGACTGCAGGCTCCAGGCAGGAAGGTGCCCCATGTTTGCATCCTCAGCCCCCAGCCTAGATACCAAGGGCAGCAGGCCTCAGGGGCTCGTTGAAGGAACAGGGGTACCCCCATATGCAACCGCTGAACCTCCATTATAGGGCCTCTTCCCCAGTAATCCCCCCAATCTGAGACCTGTGCTACTCATAGCTGTGCCTCTCTTCGCCAGAGCAGATCTGGCCTCTTAGCCCCAAGCCCCGCCCAGGCACTGAGGCTCAGAGGCAGGTCCCCCCAGTCCTGGACCTCATCTCCCCTTCTGGCAGGGGTATGGGGTGGAGCCGGCTCATGAAGCAATAGCTCCTCCCAGGTGGGGGAGGAGCAAGAGTACACCAGGGACTTCCTGCCCTGTGGGGAGGTACTCCCCACCACCATTCAGTGGTTTCTAAATCATCTTATAAAACCCAGGGATGACTCAAGAGTACCCGTGGGCAGGGCGGAAAGGACCAGGGAACAGGTCCCAGCAGGCAGTGACAGGGCTGCTCCTTGCCACCAGGCCCAGCGCAGCACACACATGCACACATGCCCTGTGGGTTTGGGGAGCTCCCGCACACCTGCCAAGCCAACCGCTCCTCTCCACACCCCCTGCTGAAGGCTAGGCCCCAGAGCCCCATGAGTGCCATCTGGGGCTTTGGGTCCTCCAAGTTCTCCTAAGGAGGTGCCACTGGGGACTGAGGGGCCTGAGAGGCACAGTGACCTCCTGGCTTTGGAGTCTTGTCGTTGCTGCTCAATTTTTGAAACCTATGGTTTCAAAGGCAGGTAGAAGCCTGTGACCTGAACTC
>PVKN010021281.1:0-15502 GCA_004027915.1 Capromys pilorides
AAGCAAAGATCCAGTCAGGTGAGTCGACCTCCACAACCTGTGATCACTGTTAAAATCAGAACGTCCAAATCCTAACTTTTTAATATCACAAAATCAAATAGTAATAGCACAGATTAAGAGGAACCTGATTTTATTACTTAAGTAAATGTGATAACTAAAACTGCTCCAACCAAATGATACCAAATTTGCTGGGCGAGGTTTAATAAATTCATCTGTATTCAGAAGAACAATTTTCCATGAGATTATTAAAGTAAAACAGAGTTTTCTAGCTTGAATAGATTAAACCTACTTTCTAATATTCTGAAAACTAAAAATTTCCTTGTACAGGTATTTTTCAACTCATATCAATTTGAATCCCAAATGCTGAAAAAGAAGCCAAATCAGTGCACTATTATTTATTATAATCCAAAATGAATGAACAATGGAGACAGTTGTGCAAAGTTTAAAGATGAAACACAACTGATCATGCATATATGCCCAACACTAATTAAAATATACTTGTGTTACAAGTGTACAATTTCAGTTGGTGGTGTTATCTTTGCTTAGTCACGGTACTGAAGCCCTCTACCATTTAATTAGACTATTAATTATGTGGAGAGTCACATTACCTTTAAGCTCTTTCCTGGATTGTGCCCATGGCTAATGTATTAACTTCATGGTGATTATATTTTAAGATGAGGAGCATGTCAATAAAGAATACTAGTCATGCCAAGGAGATAGCTCAGCAGCATAAGCACCTGCCTGGCAAGCCTAATATCCTGGGTTGGATCCTCAGTACGCACCCCTCCCCCCCAAAAAAAGAAAATTGGTCACATTCTCCAACATGCCTCTCTGAGACTGATGCTTTCAGCTATAGCACAGTCTGAAAGATTTACTAGAAAAAAAATGGCTATTCTAACTTATATAGTGTTTTAAATACAAGTAGCATTCAAGGAAGAAATACACATAACAAAAATCATTGTTTATATATGAATGGCATTCTTTGTTTCTGCTCGAGTTCAACCAACTAATACATTTAGTCTCAATTGAGTATCATCTTTCTCCTTAGCTTCCTTGTTTGCCTATCAAAAAGCAAAACAGTCAGTGTAAAACGTATGAGTCATTCTTCAATCACGCCAAGGACATAACCTTCGATCTAAGATTAAAAATAAAGTGCTGTGTGTGAAACTTAATACTGTTTAACTTTTGGGTGCTGAGGTCTAACAAATATAACATTTCAAAAGAAAATTAAGGAATCTGGATCACTTCCGTTCACTTTATGATTTAATCAGTTGACTTCTACAGCTTTGGCTACATTTGCTGGTAGTTGGTCCCTGGGTAATCTGGTGGAACTTGGCACTAGGTAGTTTATAATCTCTATCACCAGGCTGTACAAGGCACAGCAGCTCTTTCCACTCCCCTACACACTTCAAAGCAGTTCATTTGAAGTTATTCAAGCAGTTATTCCAACAAAATGATTAGTCAAGAAGAAAGGAAAAAAAATCTTATTTTTAAAAAAATACATCTTTCATACCAGACTGATTAACCACTCATGCTATTTCTGGCATTCTTTATTTCCTAAAGAATACACTTTCCCCTCAATTTTTCTTACCTATGAGAAAGGTCAGGCAAGGCTTGTTTTTGCTGGTTTTTACTCAAAGTGAGCTTAACTATGGTGTAGATTTACTTTAACTTCTTCCTAAGTCCTTATACCTTGTAGTCTCTTTAAGGAAAAAAATACAGTTAAATACGTGAAAGGGACTGCTGACATGATGATGAATGTCTCACAGGTGTCTTCAACAATAGCATGGATGCATACAGGAGACACGCACAGGGAAAGGGACACACTTTAGTAAGATCTCAGGATTAACAAGAACAAAGATTTTCTAATCTGGAATAGGGGATATTTATTCATTTACTTTTTCACTGTCCTAAAATTCATATTGCAACTATATCATCAAATAAAATGTTTACAGGATCTGAGAAGTTTCTTGGCTTAAAACAAATATGAGAGTCTAGACTTCAGAATCCCCAACTGAGAGAGCGGCTGAACCATACATCAGTGGTCTTGATGGCAAAGGAGTCTGGCTGCAGACAGAAACTAACAAGACAATGTAAGGTCAGACACAAATTTTGCTTCATGAGCAACATGATTGGCCACTTAATGGCTCCCAGGTACTCGAGATGAAAATGCTGCCTCTAGTCATGGAGCATTTAATTGCTACCACTTGATCATCACAGCAATAGACACTATTTTTTGGCCATCAAAAGAACCTATTTCTCCTGTTTTTTTTTTTTTTTTTTTTTTTTTTTTTTTTTTTTTTTTTTGTGGAAGCACAGTGGCTATCATGATAGTTGACCATTTTCAATAAGACTCTTTTCCAATTCTGAATTTCTATGTTTACATCATGACAGCAAAATACTCTTCTGCTCTCTTTTAAGTTCACTAAGGAAATCTATAGCCTTAGTTTTACTGTCCTTCAAAGGATGCACAATGCCCTGTATATGACTGCAACCTCACTGACAAGAATGCAGGCCAGGCAGCCTAACCAAATAGTACTTCCAGCTGTGACCGAGGTACTGGAACTCTCAGGAAGCAAGCATTATTTATGTATTTTCTTGTAGTAAAACATTGTTATGGTTTATGTCTAGTTGTCCCCCCAAAGCCTCATGCAATCATGGGGCGGGGACTTCTAGAGTTTGAGACTTGAGTCATGATCCACTAGGATTATGTGTTTTAGTAATGATGGGACTATGGGTCTGAGTACTGCTGGGATTACTTGACTCTTGATTCACTGAGATTATGTGTTTTAGTACTGATGGGGTTATCCGTCTGAGTATGGCTGGGATTATTGGTGTGACCTAAGGTGGATAGGCTAAGGCAGAGAGCCTGAATGTAATATAAAGAGAGACAGAGAGATAGACATTGGCTGTTGCTCTCTGCTCCCCTGGTTGTTCCACCGCCATGAACTGGATGCTCTCTGCTCTGTTCCACTCAGCCTTGGGCCAGCCGAATGTGGACTGAAACCTTCAGTAACTGTGAGCTAAATAAACCTTTCCTTCCTTCATTTTGAGTGTTGGGTATTTGTCCCAGCAACGAGTAAAAAGTAACTAAAACATATATATATGTCTATATATATCTATATATCTATAGCTTAGTAGCATCAAATTCTTTTCCCAAGTAGTTTTGTTTTAGATTCAAATGAACTCTAGCCTCTGTGTCTGGCTATCTGGTCAATCACTGGTTGATACTCATGGCTTCACAGAGATAAATGCCATTCTCCTTCCAAGTAACCTCTTGGCCAAGTATTCAAAATCAGAGTTCATTCAGCACACTAGCATTTGTCTGTTGGAGGTGAGGAATGAACTGCCCCAACCAAGCGTTTGGTCCATTTCCTTCCAGATGGAAGATAGAAACTTTGATCTTCTCTGCCTTGCCATTAAACTATTCAGAAAAGAAGGTACCTACTATTCCCTGACCTTTGGGAGTTGTATGAACTGTAGACTGTAGTTCAGAACACAGACAAGAAACTATCCAAGAAAAACATGCCCCAAATGAACAGGATATAAACAAAGCTGTAATGAAGTAATTAATGGAAGGGACTTGACTCCCCTCACTTGCTTCTCTGATAACAATCTGGCATTTTATCAGCAGGTCTTTTATCTCGAAGGATTCACTGTGTTCTGCTGCCTGAACTATTCTGAGAGGGACAAAGACAAGCTTTCATCTTAGAAGGAAATGGAACTATATCTAGAAGGGGTAAAGAGTCAAAGCCATAAAAAGACATTCACATGTTTCCCTGCCAGAAGGGAGAGGTAAATGAAAAATAAGATGCCCCACTTGCTCAATGCATGGGAGTAAGTTCTGGTAGGAAAGGAGTCAGCAGTCCTTAGTCAGGGCACAAATGTGGTAATGCCAGTGTGTTTTCTTTTTAATTTTATTTATTTATTTGTTTGTTTGTTTGCTTGTTGTGTTTGTTTGTTTCTTTATTTTATTTATTTTGTGGCTGGCTCAGCCTGCCCTGGTGGTGGGGGCTGGCGCAGCATGTGGTGCTGGGGATCGAACTGCAGTCCCTGCAGTTGCCTGAGCTTTCCTAAGCAGGCGCTTTAGACCACTGAACCATCTCGCCGGCCCCCAGTGTGTTTTCTGCCTTGGTTCCAAGGCTATATCTCCTCACCAATGTCTTTTAACTATCCGGTCAAAACCAAAGAAATCCAAACTAATTCACACTGTGGCATAAATGACTAGCAATAACCTAAAAGTAATTTCCTTCCCACTGAGATATCAGTTTGACGAGGAACCAAAGCCATATACAAAACGATGGAAATCTACCTGTGAATCTTTAAGGTTCAGTTCAAGGAGGTGGCACTTGAGAGCATTGGGTGGGTAGAGGAGAGGGCACTGTGTAAGACTTCTTATGTCATTTCATACCAGTTACACTGGGGGTAATGGTGGTCCCAGTCAATAGCTATAGTGGGTTAGGTCTGGCCTGCTTAGTGGCTTTACTCCTAGAGGAAAAGGGACTGTTTCAGGATTATTAAAATTAATAGGAGAGAGTGATCCCTTATTCCACCTCAGAACATGGTCACCTCACTCAGACCTCATAAGAACATGCCATGAATTCGTTGTGGAGGGACTCAGGATAAACAGAGCTTTGAATTCCCCATCCAACTCAGAAGTCAAGAATATTTATCCAAGGTTGAGCCAGGATAACAGGCCAATTCCAGTTTCCACAGCCTGGGGCTCCTAAACCAACCTGTAACACTAGCCCCCTCTGTCAGGCTGTGTAGGACTCTTGTGGAGCCCCAACGGTTCATGTACAGGTCCCTTGTGGCAATTCACAGGGGCCAGGTGTGAGGAAGCAGCTCTGTTGGCTGGAGCTCACTGGGGAATTCCTCCAGGACATGGCATTCTGAGGCTGCTACTGCAAGGACATGCTCAACCAGGCAGCAGAATGCAAAGTACTCTCTAGTATTTTCAAGTTTTTTCTAAGTCCAGTTTTTATTGTAGCTACAAATTAAATTCCAATGTCTTAAGTCACGCAGAAAAAAATTAGTGAGATGTGACTGAATTATATTAATTATATGACACTGAAGCTCAAGTGGAAAATAAAAACTCCATTTCTTAGCTTCTCTCCACTAGATTTATGCAGGCTATAGTTAGTATTAAATTAACTTTACTTTTTGCTTTATCCATAACAAAATGAGGCTACACCTTACATTCTGACTATACACAAAAAGGGATGGGTGCGTATATAAATAAACAGCACTCCATGAAATAAACCAACACTACCTGTCCACATAGACAGCTCACTTGATTAGTGCTTGAAAATATTTTCCGTATACTTCTTTGTAAATTATTTTCTTGTCTTTGTGACACATCCTTCAATAACAACTCTTTCTCCTTGGCTGCTTAGATATATTTCCATAGCTTGTACCAAAACACATGGCCTTTTCCTGTATTGCTGTCATCATCAAAGAGTAAGCTTATTTACACAGCAGCACCTTTCATACAAATACATATTTTGTGAGTGCTCTGGACAATGTACAGAACACAGACAAATCTCACTCATGTGGACACATCTAATTTTGTGTTATTATTCAGACAGAGCTGAACTAACGTGTAGCTCTAAAAGAGTTTTTCCAGCTGGAAGAGCTATGCCATTTCTGGGGCCAGGTGGTCAGGACAGCTCTCCAGACTGCCCATCCCACCCCCCATGCACCTTCCAAGCACATCCAGTCAGTAGCCCTGGGCTGGTGAAGGAGGAAAGTGGGGCTGAGCATTCAAAAATACAAAACTGAGGAACAAAAAGGGATTTTAACAGACTTCAGAGGCCTTATGTTAACCAGATGTTTTTCTTATGCACCCATTATAAACAGTTCCCCAAAGATATTACATGCAATTTGTGTAATGAAACTTTCATTTCCTAATATTCAACAATTTAAACACTTCGATGATTCAGACTTGCCTTTTCCCCAATCTGTTTAGGATTACTACCTAAAAAAAAACAAAACAGTAATTTTCTATAAACTTCAACATGTATTGATATCTTTGTGATTTTGCTTCATAAGAAATGATCAAGTAAATTACTGTATGCGAAAGTACTTTGTAAACTTATGCCAATATTTTTTACTCTTGTTTTTCTTTCAGCTATGCTAAACATTTCTGAAATTAAAATTTCAGCAATGGAAACTTAAAAAGGCCATATTAATACAGGAAGCATTTTCTAAGGGTTTAAAAAGTATACAAAAACAGCAGCTGACAAATAATCTTAAGCTTTATTTTAAAGAGATAAAAACAATAAAACAATGATTTTATGCTTCTTAGCCTCAAGTCAAATTTTCATTTTACTAAGGCACTCAGAACTATGCAGTGATCCATGATTTAATATAATAAGGATAATTTCTTTTGTATGAAATTCTCAGTATTTCTCAAGAGTCTCAGAACTTCAGTTGAGCCAGTTTTATTTAGCAACCTGTCACAAGCACTTGGGCTTAACTACAAGTTTTTCTTCCTTTTCTGCTGATTTCAGATTAGAAAATGAGATCACTGCCAACGCAGTGCCCAAGGGAGGAAACATCTCAAGAGAACGTACTAAGTTCAAATGTTTGGTATTTAAAATTTCAGTTTAATTTTGACATGCTATGAACCAGCTTGTCATATTTCACAAAAAGCATCACAAGTAGAAAGGTGGAAAGGGTTAAAAAAGCTAAGGCACTGGCAGATGGGTTCTAAGGCCATAAAGCCAAGCCTTCTTACTTACCAGCACACAACCTAAGGCGCTTTTAGAAATTTCCTTTAGTCTAACAGCCTCTGGGCAGATGGTAGCAATGAAGACAACAAGCTCATAGTGTTGTCATTAAATGAGCTAATATGTGTAAATACCTTAAAGAGTACCTGGTACACAGCAAATGTTTTATAATTGTTAACCATAATGAGAATGTTAAAAAATCAGGGCAGAAAAGGTAGGTATGAGAAGCATCAGAGCGCAAGACACCTCATATAATCAAAACCTTATCTGATTTACCACTGTATTTCTAGTGCTTAATACATTTAATGTTCTCAGTATCTGTTGAGTTAATAAAGGAAGCAATCCCAGACTGCTTTAACAGGCAACTTATGATTAAAGATATGTAAGATTTACTTGCCATCTCCAAATAAAGTTACCAACTAACCCTTGTTACTTGCTATCCCAAAATGATGATAATTTAAGAAAAACAAAAGTAAATCATTCCAAACTTATTGAGGATTTTCAAAAACAAGTTTTAGGTTAGGGAGTTAGCTCAGAGGTCTAAGTGCATGCCTGGCAAGTACAAGATTCCCAGAGGAACCCAGGTGTACTGTACTGACCCCAAAACACAGTGTGGACAGCATGGTGGTGCATGCCTATAATCCCAGCACTGGAGATGCTGAAACAGGAGGATCACTACAGGTTTGAGCTGCATAGAAAGGAGGGAAGGAGGGAAGGAAGGAAGGAAGGAAGGAAGGAAGGAAGGAAGGAAGGAAGGACGGAAGGACGGAAGGAAGGAAGGAAGGAAGGAAGGAGGGAAGGAGGGAAGGAGGGAAGAGAAAGAGAAAAGCAAAGAAAAAAGAAAGATTAAAGAAAAATTAAAACAAAAACAGGTTTTATGGCCAGGGATTTAGCTCAGTGGCATGGCATTTGCCTAGCAAGTGTGAGGTCCTGAGTTTATCTTGGTTCAAAAAAGAATAAGATCATCAGAAATGGGGGTTTTGAACACTGTTAGTGAGCAAACTTGAACAGTCAGTGACAGTAGGAGGAGCCTCTGGATCCTTGGTCCTACTTCTGTTGCTTTCTTTGGAAAAGGAAATAAATATCTGATGGGAGTTGGGGGTGGGTGCATGGGTGGCGTCATGGATCCTAAGAGAGGCCTGCTCAGCCCTCAATAAGCAGAAGTTACTGAAAACGCTCTTCCAGGTCCCCTGAGAGAGACAGAGGAGCTGTCCAATAAAAGCTAAATTTCTGGCTCTGCACGTGTTCTAGATCTAGAAATGACTCATCTAGGTAGGAGTATGGCAACTGTGGGAGGAGTACGGGAGTCAAAAGGAAGAGAGTAGAGGGCAAGATAAGGAGAGGCATCCATGTTTGAAAGGTTGTTTGCACAAAACCTCCAAGAAAAGAAGAAACAATAGCTGGGAAAGGGCACTAAGGAAAGAGTGTGAGGAAGAAGGGAACCTGCCATTGTGTCAGTTCCAGAAAAAAACCAAAAGAATGCCAGCACAAAGCCTCTGTAACCAGGAGGTCTTTTCTACTCCCATCCCTAGGTGCAGTTTCAGTGAAGCAGTGAAAGGAGGAAGAAAAGATGAGCAGCTAAATTTTGAGGTTCAAGGTGAGTAGGGAAGATAAGGCAGGAGCAAGCAAAGGTGCAGAAGTCTCAGGGCATTGTGTACAGCTTAAGTGATCAATGCAGCCTGTTGTATTTACTAGGTTATACACACCAGAGCTGATCTTTCACTGAGGTTTTGCTTTCCCTAGTTTGTTACCCATAGTTCAAAAATACCACTTGAAAAATTCCACAAATAAACAACTCATGAGCTTTAAACTGCATGCCATTCTGAGGAGACTGATGAAATGCCATGCCACTCTGCTCTGTTCCACCCAAGACAGGGCTGGAATCATCCCCTTGTCCGGTCTATGCACACTGTACACGCTACTCACCATGAGTCACTTAAGCCAACATTTTACTTATCAGATTGTCACAGAGCAGTGCTTGTGTTACAATCATGCTTTTTACTTAGTGGCCCCAAAGCACAAGAATAGCAACACTGGCAATTTGGATAAGGCAAGAAGAAGTGGGTGCTTCCTTTAATGAAAGCTACAAAACCTCAGTAAGAGAAAAATCAGTTGCTAACATTTATTTTAAGAATGAATCTTCCATCAGGTGCAGTGGCCTATACTAGTAATTTCAGCACCCAGGAGACTAAGGCAGGAGGATTGCTGCAAGTTCCAGGTCAGCCTGGGCTATGCTGTGAGTTTGAGGCCAGCCTGAACTGCATAGTGAGACCCCATCTAAAAGAAAGCAAAGCGAAACAAACCCTTCCATCCATGAAATTATAAAGACAAACAAACAACCAACCAATTTGATGTCACTTTTGCTAGCATACCTCAAATGTACATTATAGCTACAGTATATGTTAAATGCTTAGTTAAGATAAAAAGGCTTTAAATGTGCCATGTGCGTTTATACCTACAGGAACAAACATCACATATATACAGTCTGCCAAAAGTATAAATACCTCAAGAAAAGAAAAACTTCAGTATTTTAACACTGAACTTACTGAGACATCATGAGATCAATATAAATTACCTTTGGCCTCTACAATTACAAGAGGCTCCCGAAGTGATAGCTATTAGTTTCTAGCTATTTTGAGTATGGTGAACAGCTGAGGGCAGACTCCATGTAACTATAGATAGTTTGTTTCAGGGAGCCAGGGCAAGTCTTGAAACATATACCTGAGCATGGGTGGGGGTGGGAGGGCTGCCATTGTAGTCTAGTAAGGTCAAGGCCCAAGTGGAGAGGAAGAAAAAGTATACTAGTCAGGAAAGACAATCAAAACATACTATGGTATTATTCTATCTGTGCTCTCACTTTAAGCTTACTGTGATTAATCTACACTCACTCACCTTACTCCCTAATTCATTATCTTCCACTCCAAGAAAAAAGTTCCCACTGGATCTTAAAATGTCCATTTTACACAGGATAAAATGATTACAGGTCATCAGCATGGGGTTCGGTAGTATGAATTTCTTCAAATTGGCATTAAAAATGCCTGCAGAGAGAGCACTTTGGCTACAATTTTGAGAAAATATTTAAGAGCAAGGAAACAAAAGCTCCTTTTGGAAAAATGTTATTAAAGTATTTTTAAATTTTAAATATCACTAAATTTAAAAATTTCCTCTACCACTAGTCATTATTTCCACAAGACTTAAATGCAACCTTTGGGGCAAATACTGTTCTTTATTAAAGTTACTAAAGATTTGCCACCATAATTTCTATTAAACAGTAAATCATTTACTTTATGAATTTCCTGGGTCACGCTTGGTTCAAATGAAAGCAAAACTCTTTAAGACGACTTCCAAGCTATGAAACACAAAACTCTTAGCATAATCTTCCCTTTGCTGGGTCCTGCCATCTGCAGCGCAGACAGCCTGACTTTGCTCTCGGATGCCTTGTTACTTCAGAAAGTCTCCTAGACCCCTGAAACACTAGGCCTTGGTTCTTAGGGTTTGTACCACATAATGAAGTGGTTAATGTCCACTGTGTCAGGTTCACAAGTATGTACGCCTTTCACTGGCTACACTGCAGGTTCTTTAAGAAAGATCTTTTCATTGCTTTGTAGCTTGCCTGAGACTTCGTATCACCTAGTTATATAATGAATGTGTAGCAAATGCTTGGTTAATCAATCAACTGTTTGTATTCTAACTTTTAAGACTGAATGGCAGCAACAGGCCATGGATTATCAACATTGCCAGAAATTTCACCTAAGAATGAGATTGTTTGGAGATCAAATCACTTGTTCTAACATGACCTGAATTGGCCTGTTGAAGTAACAGATAACACCATAGAAAAGCTGGTCCCTACAAGTTTTGTTTTTCTAGCTTGCTTTGTCAATGCATTCCACAGGAGGTGAACTCCTCATTCCTGTTGCTCAAAAACATATTTAGAAAAAGGTCTTAAAGAGATCTGGCACCACAGATGAAGCTGGCTGAGCTCCTTTCTAGGAAATGAGGGAGAAAAGTCAGTGACAGATGACAGAGTATCTTTTCAAGCCAGAACTCTCTGCAAAAAAGTCACACATACAGAAAACATGATTTTATTTCACATACTAAACCTCAGCTACCGCTGGGTGGAATAGGGAAATTCAGACAGTTACAGGCACAATTCTCCCACTGCAGAGCTAGGCAGAGCCATGGCAAAAAAGAGGCAGAGCAGGTAGCTACCCAAATGCAGTTTTATGAGCATCAGGAAATATCTTTCACTCTCTTTCTAGACATCCCTAAGGCCCAACACATCACTTCCAGAGCCTTGTGGTTTATTTCAATACACATCCCTGTTATATAACAATTAGCCTCAAAGAAACTAACACAGGGGTCCCTGATACGTCTGCCAAGGAAAGGAATTTGTGCCAGCCTGGCATGCAGGCAAAGAGGAAAACTGAAGCACAGAGGAAACTCTGGTGAGAAGAACTGAAGATCTGCACCTCAACAGCCTGCCCAAAGCTGGACCTGGGCCAGGATTTCTAAACTGGCGGGGCAGCACATCCTTCCTTTCACCAAACAACTGGTAGCAGGCTAGCACGGTGGGAAAGACTCATTTTCTGTACACTCCTTCCCTAAGCTTCCTGAAATTCAGAAGTAACTATGCGACAGGTGGAGTTCTTTGATTCTAACCTAGTTAGGGGAAGAAATTCTATATTAATAGCACCGGCAAAGCTAATTCTCGGGTGTTTCTACTAACAATGGGGCAGGCTTAGGGACTTTCTTTCCACGCATCGCCATTCAAAGATCCTTTGGGAAGTTTGAACAACGAAGAGTTATCTATTTCAGGCACTTCAGAAAAACACCTCTGACTTTGTTAAGACTCAGATGTTCCTTATGCTTCTAAGAAAACAAATGTGGCTTAAGCCAACATCTGGAATAGAGAAAAATATAGTAACTGCAAAAAGATAATTGAATTAATAAGGAATACTTTTCAGACATAACATCACATAGGCCAAAAAAAATGTTTTCACAAAGTCCAGAACAAAGTTGTAGAAATGACTGGGAAGCTAAACATAAGTGGATTAATTGCTAAAAGGCACCATTTAGGGGATCACCATAACCATGTGGGCCAAGAAATGCACCTCAAATTCCTTTCTTTTGGAGACTGAGGAATCTATAAAGATGTGAAACTATATGTCACAGGCTTTGGGGGTGGTTTATCATCTTCACCGCCTGCTTGGAATTCCAGTGGAGATTTCCAGTTGTTCTGAAGTAAGACATCTCAAACAGATGTCCTGATGGTCACCTAACCCAACTTCAGATGACTGCAGAAGTCCTTTGGAAAATATACTCAACATAGGATCAGTTTCCCTCACTCCACTGACAGACAGCTCACCATTAGAGAAATCTGTTCACTTCCTCGATGGGGCACATTGATTTTCAGAAAACTCCTTAAAACCTGACATCTCCAACTTCCCCAGTGGGAACACCAAAAGAGCAATTGCCTGCCTTCTGCCACTCAAGCAGCCTCTCAAGTATGTAAAGATCATAACCACAATGCCTTTCCAGACTAACTGTTTCCACATGGTTAGCTTCCTTGTCATGGTCACCTCCCCTGAATAAGTATTAGTTATCACTGACCCTACAAAAATGGGAAGCCAAGAGTAGCATAATGAAGACAATAAAGTGGATTTAGACCAACCAGCAGAGTTCAAGGGGTCTTCAACTTCCACTCTCTAGAAGCAGCAATGGTGTCATACTGCTTTCTCATGGTTTACCAGGCTATCCCATTTCCCAAGATTTATTTTTTCCATGAAAATTGCTATGACACTGATTATCCCATATTGTTTACATAGAATTTTGACTTATGAAAATTCAGAACATAAAAAAATACGTTCATTAAATGTTATCTTGATAGTCTCAAGCCATCAATGCATCTTTCAAGGCTATTTTGAATCTGTTTTTCAATTATGAACTATGTGAGACACAGAGAGAGAGAGAGACACACACACACAGAGACACAGAGAGAGAGAGAGAGACAGAGACACAGACAGAGACAGACAGAGACAGACAGAGACAGAGAGACACAGACACAGAATAAAGAATAATGACATTCAACCATTTGCCCAGCATCCAGCTTCAGAACACATCACAAATAAAATTGAAGATCCTAAGATATGGCTTTGTAACTATATGCACAGGTAGTAAGCACATCCCTCAACCTGTTTATCACTCCCATGCTTGAAGACTATTTTGAATTTTGCCTTCCTTGCCTACAATACATCATAAACAAGTATGACAGACATGCAATCTCATCTATTTTTAAGTAATTCAAATGTTCAGTGCCTTGTGTACATCTACCATCCTAGTAATCCCATGAAAACAATGGTGACTCAGACATGATTTATTCTTAAGGAATCCTTGTTAGTTCTCAGCAAATAAAGTACAAACACTTGCAAACTATATATTTAGCAAGCCAGTCTAAAATAAAACATGCCTTTCCTTCTTTGAAAGCCCTCCTGCAGGCCCCTGGCACAGCGTCCCACTACACATTTGCCTCTATTTCTGACGTGATTCTGGTCTCACCTATACCTGAGGCTGTCAATGTAGTACAGCTGGCACCAGACTCTTTCTTTTAGTGTACTGGCAGAGACACACAAAGCAGGGGCTGAAAAAGTTGCCTCTCTGATTACGAATGATCCCAACATGGAGAAATGTTGAATGTCTAAGATGATGGCTACGCCACTCACCCTAATCTGATCAATGCACGCTGTATGCATGTATCAAAAGGCCATGCTGCATCCATGTGCAATTATTCTATGTTAATTATATTTTTAAATCTATTTATAAATTGCTCTCCACCCCCACCCCCTGTTCTCATTAGTACAACCAACTCCTTCCTCTAGGATTATTCTTTACAGGTAAATCTAGGAGCAGTTTTTAAGCACAGTTACATATCCCATTATATAGGTCTTCAGCCTATAGCACACAGGAGCTGTCTTACATGGGTCCTTGGTTCAGGCTACATTAGTGTAGGAGGTTGCAACCCTCATGTTTTGGCATAGATGCAATTCTCTGAACATGAAAATAGTACCTTTGCTCTTCCTGCAACCAGTACAGGGAGCAGGGTCCCAAGAGGGGACGACTGGAGATTAAGAAGAAACAAGACACATAAGGAAAAGCTGTGACTGGGTAGGACCTGACTTCTCTGATGGAGAAGCAAGGACAACCCAACATAGTCTGCCCTTTTATCTATATACTTCTATTTAAAAGGTCAGGGGTAAAAGTGCAAGGTCTCAGTGTTTTGCTGAGAATGCTGAAAGCAAAACATTCTCAGAGCTCTCTGTGCTGTAGTTAACAGGGAAAAGCACCAAGGCTGGACACCTGCTGGACTGCCTTGCTCTAGTCCCAACAACTTGCTCATACAGCTGGCTTCTGGCTCACTCCTTCTATTCCTGTCCAGTCAGGCTCCTCATATGGCTCAAAGCCTCTAATAGGATCCTGCAAAGTTGGCCTTCATGGGGTTCCCTGCAAAGTGGTCAGAGCAGAGGAGTTCACAGTTCAGGAAGGTCTCAGGTCACAGGCTTACAAAACCAGAGAGGTGAAGTCAAATATATGCAAATGTCAGAGCTCATATCAGAACATAAGATTTCTTGAAGGTCCAATAAAATATGAGAGCCATTCAACGCTATTTTCCACATACCCCATAACTTGTGGGATACAAAATGTGTCTTTAACGTAGGGCTAGAAGTCTGTTGGGTATTTCAGAAATATACAAATCTGCTCAGCAAAAAGTCACAATTCCAAATTAGTTTCAATCTTACATCCAACCTAACTCTACATCCAAAGCTGTTTTAGGTCATTTGGAAGAGTTAAAAAAAAAAATTAAGGTTTATTGAAAGTGTTAATGTTTAATTACCTGACCTATATCTATTAGTCTAAAAGACTTGATGATGAAAATATGTAATACAATCATTGCTAAATTTTTGTTCTTGTTTTGAAATTCTGTACTATATGTACTCTTGCTTGTTATTGTTTTTCTATCTTTGTTTCTGCTATTTTTACTCTTTAAAATTTTAAATACTCAAAACAAACAAACAAAGCTGCATTAGGTAAAGAAAGGCACCACAAAACAAAAAATCTAATTTCTTCTAGATGGAGCAGGTTAAGATTTTGTTATAAAGACTAGGCACACAACACTGCAGTACGGTACAGTAACGATGAAAGGCAATAAAAGACATTAGAGACAAATGTTACTGATTCCAGAGCAAGAAAGGTGACCAGGAGCCAAGGATGAGATGGAGGGGGATAGAATATTGAGCTAAGCAGTCCTGATACCGTTGTTTGTATCCTTTATCTCTCTGTAAGGAAAATCTTGCCTTCCACTGATCTGGAAGGATTCTGGGAAGACAAAGCAGATAGAAATGTGGTGTGCATCCTTGAAGGACAGGTATCCACAGTACAGTTCCAAAGGAAAGCTGAGACTAACGACTGTTTCCTGTCAAACCCACAGCTTACCACTACGGAAAACAAGCCATGGATAAGCAGCAAAGTGATAATCCCTGAACTATGTGACTTTTGAGGAAAACAAAACAAGAGTCAATGTTTTTTCCAGTGTCACAGGCTTCAGAGAGCCAACTGTTAGTTTGGGTATTTCCAGTCTCTTCTATTTTAAGACTGGGACAATCTGGTACAAGAATAGTACAAAGGTTCTATGACATAGTTCTACTGTCATGTGTTTAAGATCGTGTTGCTATTTGTACTTTAATATTTGTTGGAGAAAAAAAAAAACAGGTTTCACT
>PVKN010021282.1:0-15596 GCA_004027915.1 Capromys pilorides
CAAGATGCTTCTGTTGGAATAAATTAACACTGTACTATCAAAAATAATTTATAAGCCATCTAGCTTCTTTTCCCGCTTGTCCACATTAATGAAGCAAGGAAATAGAACTCATCTTTTCCTTCCCCCAATAAGACTGGCTAGTTATATTTAGCACATATCACATTGACGATCCCAGGTAGTCACTATTACTATCCTTGGCTTCTAACTGAGGCATCCGAAGCTCCACAATAACTTGAGCCAGGTGTAGCGGTGCACGCCTGGAACCCTAGCACTGCGAAGGCTGAGGCAGGAAGATTACAAGAGCTGGATGCCAGCCTGGGCTACCCAGTGAGTTCAAGGCCGGCCTGAAACTACGCAGTGAGGCCCCATCAAAATAAAAGATGCATAATCCATGCTACACTTTTCACCTTTCCACCTTAGTTACTTCTATACTACTTTTTGTTATCATTCTATACTCTCAGGAAACTATCAGGATAATTCTTCACAGTATGGCATACCCCCATGCCTGCCTCCCCCACCCCCATTGTGGATTAAACCTAGGGCCTGGAACATACTAGATAAGATCTTAAACACTGAGCAACATCCTTGGCTATTTTGTGACAGCGAGACAGGATATTATTAAGTTGCCCAGGCTGCCTGCCTCAAATGAATTTATTTATTTATTTATTTATTTATTTATTTATTTATAAATGTGGAAGGCTTCATGAATTTGTGTGTCATCCTTGCATAGAGGCCATGCTAATCTTCTCTGTGCCATTCCAATTTCAGTCTATGCGCTGCCGAAGCGAGCACATGGCTTCCAATTTAAAAACCTGCCTCAGCCTTCCAGGTGACTGGGGCTACAGAGGTGTACCACCATGCTGGCATTATTTTTGTTTGATGTGTTTATTTCAATTTACTTACTTTGCTTTTTAAAGCACATGTTTGTATCACAACCATAATATAAAACCAATAGAAGATATCACTCATAGGTGGTGATTATGAAAATACATACAGTGGAGCTGGGTGAGATGGCACATGGCTGTAATCCCAGCACTTGAGACAGAAGGATCAGCAGGAGTTCAAGGCCAGCCTGGATTTTATGGCAAGTTCTGCCTCAAATAAATAAATAAACAAACAAACAAACAAACAAAATTGCCTTTAAACTCAAGGCTGGCCAGATAGCTCAGTGGATTAAAGCACCTGCTTAGGCAGATACAGGGACCAGGGTTCCCTGCCTGCCATGCCAGCCCCACCCCTGGGGCATGCTGAGACAGCGAATGAGCTTGGGCATGGTGACACATGACTGGAATCCCAGTGCTTGGGAGGCTGAAGACAGGAGGATCACTGCAAGTCTGATCTGTGTGAGACCCTGTAGACCCTGTATTAAATACATAAAAAAAAAAAGATAATTGTCTTAAAACTCTGTTTTGAGTCCAAGATTTACTTTCATGTTTTTTTTAAGAAACTAGTCAGTATGAGAACATTAGGATCGAATAGAAACACTCATCTTGATGTATTCAGACAGAAAGTGCTAGAGATTGTTCATAACTCAGTAAGTGACTCATTGTTTGGATAGCACATCAACTAAAATTATCTCCCCTCCCACACAGATTGTTCTCGTGGACATCTTGAGTGCTTTTTTTTTTTTTTTGTGAGCAGAATAGATTTATTAGGGGAAAGAAAGCTCTTGTCCAAAAGAGGAACAGGAGGGGGATCCCCAGTGAGTGGTCCTCCTTTTTTTTTCATCTTGAGTGCTGATTGTGCATTTATCCACATTTTTAGTGATAACCTGATTGTCTGGAGGTACCAGAGCAGGTGAAAGGCAAAGCTAGGACGCAGCCACCAAGCGCCAGGGCTCAAGTGCTGCTGTGTAACCGGAGCTTCCACCTGACGAGGCTGTGAACCGGGCTCTGATGGACCACGCTGGCCTCCCTTGTGATGCTTCACGCTGGTGCATCCACAGGGCTTAGTGACACAGGCACTTTCCATATTCTTCCAGAAATGTGCCGAGAGCTGATGGTCACACTCCAGGGAGAGCTGGACTCCCCCAGGGCCTCATGGGACCTGTGTGAGCAGCTGGGTCCCTGATGTTTGCTGTTGAACTGTGGCCCATCTCATGGCTCCACCTCCGTGCAATAATGATGTGAGATTAGTGGACAACATTTCTCATAAATGAGCCATCTGAGTTCAGACTGGACTCGGCCAAGAAAGCAGAGAACTGGGTGACAGTGTAGACCACGATCCTGTGACCTCTGACAGAGTGAGCTCCACCAGCCCGCTCATTATGACAGAGTTCTTCGCTTCTCACTCCTCATGGACGCTGAGCTCGTGGAAGGCAGAACTGCTGAACTCATCTTCGGTCCCCAGTCATCTAGCAACGCGCCTGGCACGTAGGCCTCCCGGACGCATGCTTGCTGAACGACGGTGTTTGCCTTAGTCACAGTAAAACTAAAATGGTGCTTAAGTTCAATAAAATAGTAACATTCTCCAAACTAGGTGTGGTGGTACATGCCTCCAGTTTCAGCATGTGCAGAGGCTGAAGCAGGAGGACTGTGAGGTCAAGCCCAGCAACTTACTGAGGCCCTGTCTCAAAATTAAAAAAAGAAAACAAGGCCTTTGGTTCAATCCTCAGCAGTCAAAAAAAAAAAAAAGTAATATTCTTTCTCTCTCTCTCTCTCTCTCTCTCTCTCTCTCTGTCTCTCCCCTCTTGTGCATGTACGTGCGCACACTAACAATCATCCAATAGCTACTCCTCTTTATTGGGTAATAGCATTTAAATTTTTTTAAATGGGAACCTCTCTCCAATGCTCTTAGCACACCTCCCCCCACAAGGAGTGGGCACGTTGCCCCAGACCACCCCACTCAGAAGCATAATGGCCTTTTAGGGACAGATATACAATCTTAAATTGTGTTTTGAGAGACCAGCCCAAGGATACAGAGTTCGTTGCTGGCCTGGTAGAATATAAACTTGAAGGAGCTATTGTCATCTCACCTTAACATGACAGGCTCTCTACAAAATGAGAGAGAGAGGGGGAGAGAGAGAGAGAGAGAGAGAGAGAGAGAGAGATTGATTCTAGACTACATAATGGGGATGCCTGGCTCCAGCTTGTGTCTGAAGTCCCTGCTTATAAATGATTAGTATCTAAGACAGTAAAGGTCCCACCTTCCAATTACTGACTCATAAATGCTAATCTGAAATGAATCATTTAGCAAAAGAATTGATTTGTAAGATCTATGTCAACCTTTTTAATTTTTGTAATTAAAGTATTTAACGTATCGGTGGTGAAAGTAGCAGTTTTTTTTTAAATGTATTTAGCATAGGGTCTACAGGGTCACACTAGGTAGATCAAACTCATAGTGATTCTCCTGTTTTCAGCCTCCCGAGCATTGGGATTACAGGCGACCAGTATCAATCACCACTTCAATGTGCCCAGGGAGCAGGGCCAGCACAGCACACGTGGGATCGAACCCTAGTCCAGGTATCTGCCTAAGCAGGCTCTTTAATCTCCTGCCATGAGTGGGGCCTTGCTCAAAGAGGCAGGCAGGAAGTAGGCAGAAAAAAAGCCCGAGGGGCCGGGGAGATAGCTCCGTGGCACAAGTGCCTACCTGGCAAGTGCGAGGTCGTGAGTTTGAACCCTGGTCCCGCCAAAAAAAAAAAAAAAAAAAAGCCCATCAGGCTGGCCCAGCAGTTCCATTTTTTCCAGTTGCTCTTAACAGAAAATTAATGAGCCCAAAATAGACCACAAATCTTTTATCCCTCTGTTTAAAAAATAACTTAATCGGCCTATGAAACAAATCTGATATAAAGTATGTATAAATGTTTGAGTATTTTAAAAAAGAATAAGGTGTGGTCATTCTAACTCTTGGCTTATTTATATTTTCCCTGATTCTAGAATCAGTTTCAGGAAGCTCATTCACTCCTTTGATCTCATGCTCAGCGTGGAATCTTTGGTCCACGGGCCCTGAGGGACAGTCTGAAAGGTAGTCGGAGGCCTTTTTTTCTTTCTTCTGGGTGACAGGGATCCAAGGGTGATTTCATCTGCCTCCTGCCATGAGTGGGAGGGACCTTGCTAAAGGAGGTAGGCAGGATGTAGGCAGAAGAAAAGCAATGGCCCTGAAGGCTTTCCTCAGGCTGCTGCCCACCGGGCTCCCCGCAGTGGCCACAGGCCCGAGGCTCAAGAGCGCTTCAGGCGCTATGAAGTCCCTTGGTGCAGCCAGAGTGGGGAAGGTGAAAGGGTGCAAGGAGCTTGTGAGCAAAGGGAGGACAAAACCCAGCCCAGCAGGGGAAGGGTCAATGCTGGGGGGGCGGGGGGTGAAAGAAGGTGAGTGAGAGAGAGCTTTTCTGAATGGCAGAATTTAACTTTGAGGAGGAGAGGGAGAATTGCTGTTTGCTTAGGCATTCACCCAGTGGGGTTGTTTACTCCTAGTTTAATAGCCAGACAGACTGAGGTGAGTGTGAAAAGAGAAAGGAAACCCTGCGCAGGGCAGGAGGTGGCCATGAAGTCATCTGTGCGGTCACGTCCTGGGGAGAAACCCTGGCCACGAGGCAGATCACGGTACCAGGAACGAGGGCAGCACTGTGGACACAGGAGCCGTGGCTTCTTTAGTTCTGATGGCGGATTTGTTCCGAGTCATGCAGTCCCGTATTTAAGACCCTTGTTTTTTGAGGTGGCTGGTCAGCTGCGTAGGGGCGTTTTCTGTTGCCATGGAAAAAGTGAGTCTCGTAGGCTCGCCTACGGCTAGGCTCAGTGCGGCTTGGATGCTACACTGTCTTGGACCATCGCTGTCAGACCTCTAGCATGGCAAGATAGTAAGTCTGCAAAATAAGCGCATGCATGCGTGTGTACACGTCCACGCTTCCTGAGAGCCGGGAGACGCAGCTGCCAGGACCAGCCTTGCTGGAAGCTCCTTGGGCTTTCTCATTCTGCCTAGACCTTCTTCTGTTCCTGTCCTTTGTAGGTCTTCTTGTCACTGGATGGGGACCAAATTTCCCCCCTAAAGAAGAGATGGGGGCCAAACTCACCTACGACAGGTTCTTGACCCAGCACAGAAAAGCAGGTCAGGGCGCATGTCTTTTAAAATCTGGAAGTCTGGTTACCTTCACACTTCTTGTTCTCCTGCTGTCTTGGCATCACTTTTCCCATTCCTGGCACCGTTTTGTTTCTGTTGGCACAAACCCAACCACACCTTCCTGTTGACCTCAATCCGTGCAGCTGCTTTTTCTTCTATCACTGGGTTTACACTTGCAATTCTCTGTTCGCCATACACAGCAACCTGTAATCGATCTCTCTGATCCGCTACACATGGTGTCAAATTCATAGTGTCGGAAGAAAAACACAGGTTGGATTTATATACATATTATTAACCCTCTTAGAAGTGAAAACCTTGGAAGAAGAAAAGATTTTTAGAGTGAAAAAGATACTGTCACCTGGGGTAGCCTTCATTATGACTCAAAGCTGCAGTTTTCTCAAAATCAGAATTTTAAAATTATGATTTTCTTGTCCTTTGGTTTCTTCCTCTGTGTTTTTGAGACAGGGCTTACTACATAGCCCAGCTGGCTGTAAACTCCAAAGCCTTCTTTCTTGGTTTTTCAAGTTTTGGGATTACAGGTACGTGCCACCACACCTGGTTATCTTATTTGCATTTCTGTACGTCACCTTATTTTTCTTTTTAGGCTCTATCAGCTCAACATCATCTCTTCCTATAATTCTTTTCTAACCATCATATCTAGAATCTTCCCGGCATTTCTTTTTTTTTAAAAGACAGTGTGGGCTTGGTCCAGGACACCGCTCACTTCCAAGCTCATTGTGTAGCTCCATGCTTGCTGCTCCGTCAGATTCACCCATTTACAGATGGCCAGACTGACCTAGGCACTATAGTGCCCAAGGGGGGATGGGGACAGAAGCTGTCACATCACCCCCACTGATTGATGAGAGCAACACTCTTAATTCTCCAAAACTCCAAGTGAGTCAGATACATCCATTTTGTTTTCAGATGAGTAACAATGACTTGGAGAAGGTAATGGGTAGCTCAGGGTCACACATCATATGAGGAGCAGACCAGCTCCTTGTCATATAAGGCCTTATCACATCATAGAGGGCCAGATAGCTCAGCAGATTAAAGCACCTGCATAGACAGATGCAGGCCCAGGGAGTGCTGAGGAGGCAATTAGGACTGGGCATGGTGGCGCGTGTCTAGTATCCCAGCGCTTGGGAGTCTGAAAACAGGAGGATCACTACAAGTCTGATCTGTGTAGTGAGACCCTGTAGACCATGCACTAAATATATTAAAATAATAATAATAAGGAACAAACTAAGATTAAAACTCAAGTTTGTCAGAGTCTGAAACTCCTGCCTTTAATTGTGATTTACTACCCGTTCACAAAACGCCAGCTAGGGCCAGAGAGATAGCTCAGGGGCACAAGTGCCTGCCTGGCGAGTGCAAGGTCCTGAGTTTGATCCCTGGTTCCATAAAAAAAAGAAAAAGAAAACAAAACGCCAGCTATCCAGGCTGGCATTCAGTGTGGGAGATTTCCTCCTTCAGACAAGATTCTAGATATAAAACAGGAATCAGTCAGGGAAATGTTGGACTGGAAGCAAAGGGATCTTCTCTGATGTCTGCCCACCCTTGCCCCTTGTATTTGGGATTTCACGTCTGTCTGAGTCTGTTCTGTGTTGCTGTAAGAGGATTCCTGAGGCTGGCTAACTCATAAAGCACAGCGGTTTTCCTGTCAGGATCAGTGGCTGGAGGGGCCAAAGAGCATGACACCAACATCCTGGTTGTTACAACTTGGTAGAGAAGTCAAAACGGAACCACAGGCAGAAAAGGCTGAGTGCGTGGATGGTCCTTCCGTGGTCTTTGCGTTCCTAGAGAGCAAGGACTCAATACAATTGCCAGCATGAATGAAAGGATGAGCTGAAGGAATTCTGTGGCTGGACCAGGGGAAGTATTGTGGTCACCTTTTGTAACAGCTTCGTCCAGCGTCCTTGCACAGGGAAACCTGACTGATACACAAAGAGGCCATCTGGAAACAATCGATGGCACATGTGGCAACCTCAGGCAAAAAGTTTCACTGAACTAAAGGTGGGGTGGTGAATGCTTGGAATCCCAGCACTTGGAAGGCTGAGGCAGGAGGACTGTTGAGGGTCCAAGGGCAGCCTGGGCTATATAGCAAGACAGTGTCTCAAAAATAAATAAATAAATTTATTTTAAAAATTCCACGGAGCAGCACAAGTGCTCGCCTGATCCTGAGTTTCATCCCCAGTACCAAAGAAACAAGCTTCATGGAATTTCAGAGTTTCCTCAATACTTGCTTCTTTATAACACCAAGAAGAGAATCAAGGAAGATGGGCTTAAAATTGAGAAGAGAGGAGTTAAGGTATGGTTCTGTGGTTGAGTGCCTGTCTAGTAATGCAGAAGGTCCAGCACTGGGAGGAAAAAAAAAAAAGGTAAGGAAAATTAATCTTTTAATGTGAGGACAGAATTTTCTAAGTGGGAAAAGACCATTTTCTTTCATTTTCCTTGGATTACACACTGAGAAATGTCTCAGTAACAGAAAAATAAGCTCCATGTTAATCCTAATTCTGATGGCTGGCAGAGGAGCTTGAGGGAAGTATGTACATAGAGGCATAAGAAAGATGTAGGCTAATGAGGGGTCCAGTGGGGAGAGGGGCTGAGCCTGCCCTGTCTCACTGAGGCTGAAAGGAGGTGCATAATGCAGAGCCCTTACCCAGCCTGAGGACAGAGGATCCAGGAACCCCAATATATTCAGTGAGCATTTATGAATCTGTGCATATTGAAAGACTATACTTCCCTTCAAAATTTGTAATAGCATCTATTTTGCTAACTAATTAATTAATCAATTTGATGCAGGGTCTTACTACAGAGCTCAGACTCGTAGCTATCCTCCTGTCTCAGCCTCCCTAGCACCAGCATTCCCAAGGTTCTGACACAGCATGTGGTACTGAGGATCAACCCCGAGTCCTTGTGCTTGCCAGGCAGGTGTTTAGACCACCAAACTATCTCCTCAGCCCCAATTTATTTATTTTTTTTGCCATCCTGAGGATGGAACCCAGGGCTCCATGCAAGTGTACCACTGGGCTACACCCCATCCCTCAGTCATGCTTTTAGTCTAAGTGGGTTCACTGTGGGGAACGCAGCAAGGCGCAAGCACTCTCTCCCCTGGGCCCAGAACCCGTGCAGCCAGCCTCCGTCGGGCATGGCTCTATACCTACATACACAGACAATGTCTTCAAAGAGGCTAAAGGCTGCGTGTCAAACCGGGCTCTCACTAGGACACTCCTGGCTGCCACGGAGATGACCCACAGGATTTCAGGAGAAGTGGGTTGCGCTTTAGCGCCGTATTCCTGATGGATCACCTCAGCGCTGCTCCTCATTCAGTAATCTTCACGGAGCATCTGCTCTGGGCTAGGCCCTGCGGACAGAGAGGCCGCTCAGGCGGAACCAGTTGCTGCACGCACTGCGCTGGGCCTGAGCCAGGCTCTCAGAACCAGAAATGTTCCTGAATCTTGCGAGTTACACATACAACTGCAACTGTTTTCATCTTCCTACACCATTTTTTATTTGTTTGTTTGGCGGTACTGAGGATGGAACCTGGAACCCTTTCCCTGAACTGTTTCCACAACCCACTGGAAAATCTGAGACATGGTCTAAGTTGCTAAATCACCTGAGCCGGGCCTGCCTCAGCTTCCCAGATTGCTGTATTACAAGCATGTGCCATCGAGCTTGGCTTTTTTTTTTTTTGGTGGGACCAGGGTTCGAACTCATGACCTTGCACTTGCCAGGCAGGCACTTGTGCCACGGAGCTATCTCCCCAGCCCCTTCGAGCTTGGCTTTTGATTCCTTGAATGACACAGCTTGCCGTGGAACGGACCGAGATCATTCTGAAGTGGTCTGAATAGACTTATATTTAAATATGTCCCAAATACTAAAACAGAAAGCATGGCCTACGGGACCTGAAGGCAGGAGCAGGGTCGTCACGCAGTCCGGCCCTGGGCTCGGCTCCGCGCTTTCAGGCAGGGCCCCTGTGCAGCTGCTTCGCGGCTGTGTCCTTCTTTTTGGGTGTCTGGGGTGGCGTTTTCACTCTGCCACCCTGGCCTCCATGGGAAGCTCTCCTCCTGGAGCTTCTCTTGAGACGGAAGTTAATCTGAAAAGGAAAAGGCAGAAGCTGGAGGCCAGTGCAGGGGCCCTGTCACCACCCCTCCAGGTTCTGGGGCAGGAGACTTGGAAGAGTTCTTCTAGCGATGACCCAGATGACCCAGTGGTGTCCCGTAGGCTTGGCTTGTACTCCTCCCCCAAGCAGTGCAACATCACTGCTGATACGTAAGGCGTGGCTTAAGGGTGAACAAATTATACAGTTATTTTATTTGGATTAGAAAAAGTATTTCCACACCTCAAATCATGATTTCACCAATACTGAGGTTGGGACTAGAGCTGTGGTGGATGGAGTCCTAATTCCCAGCTCCTCCTCACGGCTGGCGGTGTGAGTCACAGTGGCTCTGCTCAGACCTGCCACCAAGTGCCTCACCTGTGCCACACTGTTGGCAGCAGAGACAGGGGAGGTGGCACAGCAGAGACAGGCTGGCGCGGGTCCTTAGACCCTACATTTGTATGAGCACCAGCGCAGCCCTGGGAGGGCAGTGGCTGCAGCTTTCCTTCTGGCCAGGAGCACTGATGAAGACGCTTTTGGCTGACGGCTATGTGGGGAGCCCTAGAGCCCTGGCAGGCAGCGGCAGAGGAGGGAGTGGTGGCCTTGGCAGGACATCCGTGGGGCTCGCCTGGGTGCCACGCCCCTGGAAGGCTTGAGCTGCTGAAGCCAGCTGGGCGTGAAAAACATGCCACTGACTGAGAGGCCTCTCCGGGGTACCGTTTCCTGCTCTTTGCTCAGAAATCCACAGCCAGTTCTCCTGCTACTTCTCTAAGAGGGGCAAAGGCGGAATCAGCGTCGGCTGTGTTGTACCATGACATTTAGTAATACAGAAATTCAGGCAGGGAAGGAAAAAGGGGGAGGTGGACGGAGGGATGGACGAAGGGACAGCAGAGGAAGAGGGCGGAGAGAGCAAAGCAAGGAAAGTACACAGGAAAACAAAACGGGCCACAACATCTGGAAGGCCCCAGGGCAGAGCAGTGAGAACACTGGACCCTGGAAGATGATTTGACATGTCTAAAATTAGAACATGAAATCTATTTAGTAAACAATCTCTTTTCCTTTCTTTAGCCAATTGGCTATCTGCTTTCGCATGGGGAGAGAAATGGACTGCGGTGACCAATAAACAGACTCCACGTTGTTACTGTATCCAGCTCCCCAACAGTGGTTTGATTTTTATGTAACAAGCAAAAGGGCTGGGAAACTGGAATCAGCTTACAGCTTGTGATGCAAGAGTTACTTTTTCTTTCTGCATCTGCAAACAGAAGTCATCTGTACTATGTGAGACTCGGTAGGCAGGCGAGGGACTGAGGCTGGGGATTGTCTTGAAATTTCAGAAAATTTTTCAAATGACTTAATAATTCTTTACCCTGGTCTTCTGTTAAAAATAGAGTAGGGACACTAAACATGGCTCCGTGACACATTAGTTGAGGAGGCAGCCCAGAGAGCCTGTCCTAAGTTTAATTCCTGGCCGCCATCAATTTCTTATCGAGTGATAGGGTACAACTTTATTTCCCCTAACTTGCAGGCTCCTTGGGTCTCAGTGGGGTGCTTATCTGCCTTCTAGGGTTGTTGGGACAGTTCTGTACGGTTCTATATGTCATTGTGCAAGGCTTTCACACAATGACTCTGATCCGCAGCACACGCTCGACAAATAGCTCCTACTGCTGTAATTAAAACCATGAGCTGCTTGCTTTCACTGTGTTGGTAAAGAAAGGGAGAGGGAGGGCCTACTGGGCTCCAAGTCTGTCAGAGATGGAAGAGGACAGAACGAGGCGGCCTGAGGAAAGCACGGGCTTAGGCAACCAGGTCCCAGAGGTGTGCATTAAATAGGATGGATACGTTAGGGCCAGGGTTATGGTTCAGTGGCATAGGCACCTGAGGACCTGCCTGGCAAGCGCAAGGGCCCAAGTTCAATCCCCAGTACAGCAAGAAGAAAAAAAAAGACACCTTATATTTTCCTCATTTGAGAAACCTAACGGTGTACATGGCCTCGGAGCCCTCTATGCCCTGAGACTCCGCTCTGCTATAGCCTGAAGTGGAAAGTTCCAGGCTCTAGTGGAACATCATCTCCATTTCTTATCCTCCTTCTACTAGGCCACAGGGCAGGAGGAGCAGCTGGCTCGGCCGCAGCGGGCAGAACCCGGGTCCCCGGCGCCCGCCTGCGCTTGGAGGCTGCAGAGCGCCACCTGGCGGCGGTCCTTTCTGATGGCAACAAGGAAGATACCCACACCACGCTGGAGAACCTGGGCTATCCTCCGGGGTTTCCAAACGAACCTTTGCGGAGTGCGTGCTACGCATCAGTCACTGCTACATGCTAGACGTGCAGTTTCTCTTTTCGGTCTCTTATAAAAGAGTTACTGTGGTCACCAGTTTGCTGAGGAAGAAACCCGGGATAAGAGACTGGGCAATGAGTCCAAGTTCTGTGAGCAAATGTGCAGATTCAGAACACGACAGTGCTTTTAAGATGTTTTCTGCGTGTGTGTGTGTGTGTGTGTGTGTGTGTGTGTGTGTGTATGTGCAGGGTCTCACTACTCAGTCCAGACAGGGCAGGACCCGCGAGACCTGCGGTACCAGCGACTGAACCCTGGGTCCTCCGCTTACCTAAGCAAGCGCTTAGTCCGCTGAGCTATACCACCGGCCTGGTACCAGAGATTGAACTGAGGACCTTGCGCTTGCCAGGCAAGTGTTCATTCCACTGAGCTATCTCCCCGGCCCTCGACAATGCTTTTTTAAGTACAGTACTACATTAAACAGAAAAATGAGGAAAACCCAAAAGGTTACAGGGAAGTAGACAGCAAGAGAGCGACCGAAGAAATTGAGGACAGGCGGGAATGGATCTTGATGGTGAGCGAGGAGAGCTCAGCGAAGCTGAAGCCGCTGGTTGTCGAAGGCGTGGGGTAAGTGGTATCTAGAGCCCCGGGGAAAACTCGGCCGAACTCACCACTTTGGGTTCTGCAGGACCCACAGTCACAGCCTCAGTGTGTGGATCGAACCCTGGCGCTGCGGCTGTTACATGGTAGGTACCGGGGAGCAGCAGCCGGAAGTAATCGCCGTGTTCACCTAAAAGTTGCAAGAGCATAACTCAGTCTGCTGACTAACGACCTGCCCCCAAAGCAAACGTTGTTTGAAAACTGTTCTGGACATTTTAGCTGGGCAAAGCTTGGTTTTTCCCAACAGCATGATGAAACAGATAAAAAGCCAAGTTGATTGTCATAGTCCTTAACGGAACAGCTGCCTGGAGAAGGCTGATTGTGCTCTGCCCTGAAAAAAAATGTGTCCTGTTCTATCCTCTCTATTTTTCAAGCTCTCCCCCCCCCCTCCCCCAGTACCGGGGATTGAACTCAGGACCTTCTGATTACCAGGCAGGTACTTATGCCACTGTGCTACATCCCAGGCCTCCAGACCCTGTAGTTTAATACAAACTCATTTTCAGGAGAGGCTCACTAGGAGAGAGGAAAGGTTAAAGTTAACACTTCTCGCCTGATTAAGGACCTCATTTGAGGCCTTTAGTTTGATACTTGCAAGGCCACTCCGAAGAGATGATGTCTACGTAAATGAATGAGAACTATGGGTTTACCTTTCAGGGAGGCAGATTTTGCTAGACAGAGGAGAAACTATCGTACTAAACAAAGTCACTAGAGAACAAGCAAACGCCTTACAGTGCCAAGAGCGCTTGAGTAGAGGCTGAGTCGGAAGCCCTGGGAAAGCGGCTCCGTGGAGCAGCGCGCTGCCTGTGCGGACAGCCACAGCAACCTTGGGTTGGACGGCCAGGGGCCAGTGGTGCTGCCTATACGTCATTTTATATTTAGTGGGGCAAGTGGACTAGATGCTTAATAAAGATAGAGGGCTAGGGAGATAGCTTGGTGGTCTAAGAGCAAGGAGCCCCCAGGTTTGATCCCCGGTACCACATGCTGTGTGAGCACTGTGCTGGCCCCTGAGACTGGGGGTGCCTGCCTGTAACTCAGTGCTGGGGAGGCTGAGACAGGAGGATCACTGCAAGTACTATCTGTGTAGTAAGACCCTGCACCAAATACATACATAGATAAATGATTTAAAAAATGTTAAAAGAGATGTGATTTGTAGAATCATATTTTTAATATCACTTCCAGAAAAGTATGCTAATGGTAAAATAAAAATCAAAAGAAGCCTATTTCTCTATGGCAAGAACATATCATTTTAGAGCCAGCCAGCCAGCTCAGCCAGCTAAAGCACCTACTTAGGCAGAGTGCAGAGGCTGGGGTTCAACCTCCATGGAGCTGTGCTGGCCTCGTGCCCCCCCCCCCAGGGTATGCTGAGGCATCAGTTGAGACTGGGCGTGGCAGAACGCGCCTGTAATCCCAGTGCTTGGGAGGCTGAAAACAAGAGGATCACTATGAGTGCAATCTGTGTAGTGAGACCCTGTAGACCCTGTACCAAATACATTAAAAAAAAAAAAAAAAATTTGGCCACTGACTTTATGTTCTTGTGGAATCATGATTATATCTTTAAATTTTCCTGTAAGTGCACAATAATAAATAATTACAATAGCAAATGCAATGAAGGATGATGCAGACAATAATGGGGAAGTCTTTTTCTGCCACCTGTTGAAGGCCTATAGTAATTTGACACTCTTTAGCACAGGCTGCATGCTAGTATGTATTTATTGGATAGTTTAAGTTATAGCCTAGGGGCTGTCATTTTCTTAACTGAAGACTCACACTCCTGAGTAGTTGGCCTTGTATCAGAAAGGCCCCATTCCAGGTGACCTAGGAAGGTCCCACGCTGTCTTTATCTCTCACCAACACTAAATGCTTGGGTAAGTGGCACAATGAATGCCAGCAAGCATGCTCCTTTTTTCACTACTAAAATCATTTATTTCACAAGAGACCTTGTTAATTTAGCACAAGGAATGCGGCTCATTGAGCACCGACGATGAAATCAGTGGCATTCACTACTGATGACTAAAAAGCTTGAGAGACAATTAAACGTGTACTAATTGCTATGTCCTCGCTTATCCGGAGAAGAAGTAGCGGGCCTTGAAGCCTGGGCTCGTAGGGGTGCTACTTGAAGTTGGATTCCTGAGCAGTCAGGGATCCAGCTACTGGACTGGAGGGTTTGTGCCTGTCTGCTGCCTGTAGGCTGTGACACGTGAACCTTTTAGAGATTTCAATGATACGAACAGCCTGCTGCAGCCCACTCATCATAGATTTACCACCACTGCTACAGGGTATAGGATTCTGCTTTTAAAATATTTTCTCTCCCTTAACATTAAGCAGAGGTTTCACCTAGCTTAAACGGACAGCATAAACAGATGCCTGCTTGGTAATAAATATGTGCCTGGTAAAAATAGGGCTATACCTTGCTGGAGCCACAGTGTGGGGAGTTAGGGGAATTAACCTACTCTTAACTACTTCTAGCCATTGAAAAACAAATAAGCAAAACCCCTAAGAATTGTGGGTGATCAGCCTGAGTTGGGTCAGAGAGCAGCACCATTTTCTGTGGGATAATTTTATGGCTGGATCTAGATGCCCCCCTAAAGCCTCATACAGTCACAGGGGAGGCTTTTCTGAGGTGGCTGGATCTAGGGTGTGTGATACCGGGACAGAAGATGTGGTGCTGGGATGGAATCATGGCGGGAGGCTAGGATTAAGGCTGCCCCAACCTGGTGTGAGTGTTTCCCACCCTAAGTAGCCCGGATATGACATAAGGGGTGGAAGGAGGGGTTTCTGCTCATCACTGCGGCTTGCTGCTGGCTGCCCTGCTGTCTTCTACCTTCTGCCTGCTATGAACTCTCTCTCCTCTGCGACTCCCTCTGCCGTGCTTCCCTGCCTTGGAGCTGCCAGCTGCGAACTGAAACCTCCACAAACTGTGAGCCAAATAAGCCTTCCCTCCTCTAACTTTGCGTGTCGGGTATTTTGTCTCAGCCATGAGAAAAGTACTGAGACAAAATTCTGTACCCTTCTAGAAGGTTCTGGATAACTCCAACATCAGCCTCCATCCACCGTGCCGGGCAGCAAGTCCATTTAAACCAATCTTTCCAATGTCTTCTGAACAGACATGTAGTAAAATGCTTGCGTCAGGGACAAGGCCAAGCAGGAGCTTTACAGTGCTTCTCCTTTCTACCCCATCTCACACCAGCATGTGAGCCTCCAGTAGCTTCAACCCGGAAACACTTCTAACACAGCTGTACAGGGCATGACTCCTGGACTCTAATGAAGAATTGCATTTATATTTTTTTTCCCAAGTCCTTGCCTCTCAGGGATTTCTTGCTGTTATGGTTTATGTCTAGTTGTCCCCCCAAAGCCTCATGCAATCATGGGGCGGGGACTACTAGAATTTGAGACATGAGTCATGATCCACTAGGATTATGTGTTACAATTGGTTCCTCCCTGGAGTATGACCTGGGCCTGCCTAGGATATGATCGGCTCCTCCCTAGAGTGGGATCAAGGGCCCATCCTGGGGTGT
>PVKN010021283.1:0-15596 GCA_004027915.1 Capromys pilorides
GACTCAGGACATAAGAGAACCTGTGCTGTAACATCCTATAACTCAGTGATTTCCTAAATTTTCTGTTCAAGGAGATTAAGAGACCTCAGAGGAAAGGGATAAATGAAGTATAGTGTGCCTAAGGAGAGTCACCTAGAGAAAAACATTCTCTCAGGCTTTCACAGAGAGCAAACTGATCAAGCAATGACCATGACTCATCCCGATGGCTGACACTGGCAACAGTTCTACAAAGCACTGTACATGGTTCCAAAATTAATCCTGAGGGGATTTAACCCTGGAAGATACAGAAGATGAATGTTCTGTTATACAGGTCTGACCTTAACTTGCCCTTGATCACCCAACAGAAAAGCTTAATTACAAGGCATGAAATGCAGAGCTAGATTAGTATGATGAGCTGTAAGAGGCTCATACCAATAGCCTCCAACATTGCCAGTTTCACTGGTAACCCACTGAAATTATGGCAAGTTGGACTATGTATACAATTACTTCCTCTTTATACAAAGAGAAGAATTTTTTTTCTTTTTTCTTCCTCTGCTAATACAGATTAGAAAATTTATCATGTCTACACCCTGTGCTCTGTATAACTACTATGAGGACAACAATATTCAATGTGTCAATTATTATGAATGCACTACTAAGGTGTTTTGAAACTACCATATTGTTCTTTCTTATTTAAAATAAAAAATTTAAAAAAAGAAATTATTCTTTTCCTGATCATTAGCCTGTCTTCTATATCTGAAATCCTTTCTTTACATTGGCTTGATCTGCTTCTCATACTTTCAATAGAATACAATATCTGCTTGAATCTGCCTTGTGGATTCTATTTCTTTCCTATGTTAAGCATTCATTGCTTCCATAATTTTCTTAAGCTCCTGTACTTTTTTCCATATTTGTTCTAGACTCACTAAATGTGATTTTCATTATGGACAACATCTCAGCAGTTATCTGAAAAGTTATTTCAGATTTTATGTTTTTCTAGAGCCTCATTCAATTTCTGTGTTGTTTCCAATTCAGAAAGATTTGGTGGGTACGATTTGGATTATTCAACATCACTTCTGCCTAAGTTTGCCTTTGGTTAACTGAATGTATAGAATTCCATCTTATTTAAATTTCTTCTCACTTCCTTTTCTCTTTTTAAGTCTAATTCCTGGGATGATGCCTGTCATAAATTGCCTATGGTGTATTTCTTTAGTGCTAGTATTTAGAACCCTCTGGAAATAACTGCTTCTAGTCAGTCTCAGTCTTGCAATACTAAAAACTGCTGCTTAGAAAAGTTATGTCACTTTTGGCTATAGTTGTACTAATAATAATAGGATAAAATACAGTCTAGAAAATGGAGTGAAATGGCCATTAATTTGCCACATAAAAAAATGTATATGGTACGAGGTCTCACAATGCAGCTTGAACTCATAACTGTCATGTTATCAGCCTCCCAGCACTGGAAGTAAGGATGTACACCACCTTACCCAGTTTCAGTGGCTGGCTCAGTGGGCTCAGGGATATGGCTGGCACAGCATGTAGTGCAGGAAATTGAACCCTGGTCCCTGAGCTTGCCTAAATAGGTGCTTAGTCCACTGAGCTATCTCATGGGCCCAAATTTGCCACCTTTTACCATATGAATTGAGTATGTGGTTGTAAAACAAAATCTAAAATAAACCAGAAAATTACATACAAGTCCTTCATGTGTCAATTTTGCCTTCAGATGTTAAAATTTAAGATGGGTTAGGGAAAGAATATAGAAGTAGATAAAGAAATTACAATTAAAACTAGAGAGTAATGGATATCATACTAACTTAGGGAAAACTGTTGCAAAAGACTGGAGGCAAACAGACAGAAGAACTAAAAAGAACAATGGAGCAGGACCACAACCACAAAGAGGATAGACAACATGCTCATACTCATAAAACAAGTTCAAAGAATAAAGAGGGAAAAATATAAAATCAGAAAACAAACAAGCAAAAATCCAAAGCAAAAACAATACGAGAGAGAGAGAGAGAGAGAGAGAGAGAGAGAGAGAGAGAGAATGCTTTCAGGTTTGTCTTTTGCTGTCACTGGAAGACAAGATGTGGAGACAGAGTCCTCATCCATGTTGATTTATCCTAGGCAGCCAGTGGTAGCTTCTCGGTGCAGTACTGAACAATCTCAGTGAGCCTAAAACTTATGGTCTGCAGACGTCACCACTCCTTCTGTGAGCCTGACTGTCACATGGCCACATGATTTCTAGATGGAGCTGGAAGCAGCTCTACACTCTGAACTCAGCCATCTCCTCTCCAGAATATTTCCTGGCCAGTCCTTACTTGACTGTGACGAGTCCCTTGGTGCTCACTGCCAGCTAGTGCAGACATTCCCCTTCACTGCTGCATTCTTCTGTGGAGACCTTTGGGCTCACCAGCATTCACTGTGTCCACAGGTCTGAATTGCTCCTCTTGGGCTGTGTGTCTCCTTTGGGCGAAGGTATCTTTAGATATCTCTTTCTTCAGTAATGTATCTCTCTACTTACTGTGGGCTTCAGTTTGCACTTCAGTTTCTTCCTGATCAGGAGAGACTCACTTCCCTCCTTCTTTTCCCTACACTGTTATATTCCAGCATCTGGATGGCAGTTCTAAAGAGGCTCCTTTTCTGCAACTTACCATTCTGCCATCTCCAAAATCTCCATACACCGATTTTAGGAAATTAGGATGCTGTGCAAGCTCACTGTAAAGTGTAATGTGACATTTGTGTTGTGGTGTCAATTTGATTAACTTATGAACTGCCCAGGAGATTAGTAAAGCACACTTATGTGTTTATGATAATGGCTACATCGTCTTTGATAATTTATATTGTCCCTGACCCTTTCCTGTATGATGGTTTCCCTTGCTTACTGGCACCAATGAAATAAGCAACTTTGCTCTACCATGCCCTTCTGCCATGGTGCTTTTTTGCCTTAGAGACAGCTGCCCATTGAGTGAATACCTGTAAAAGGTGAGCCAGTAAGCTATTTTTTTCTTAAGTTGCAGATGTGGGTGGTTTGACCATCAATGAGAAAGTTGAGTAATACTGTGTGGGAGTTCTAGGTCATGGAGAAACAAAGTATTATGAAAGATACACCCAACTCTCTGTTTTAAGACATTTAATTATTTTTCCTGTGGTTGCATGGAGCTTCATATTGTCTTATCATTCATGTTACTGCTTTAATGTGTAAGATCTTCTTTACCTAAGACAATTTTATATCTTTTTCTCTGGAGACTATACTCTTACCTTTTTTTAAGAAATGTTGCAGGTCATTTATGTGTTTGATGGGCTCTGTTGAGGTAGTAAAGCATCACAATAAAAATTTTAAAGTATCTTCTTATTTAAAGTGTTTCTGAGCTACATCAACACTAAAGTTGTTTCATTAGATTTTCATGTCTCTTTTCTTCCTTATGTTCTGGACATTCTTCATTTTCCTGCCTAAGCTTGCCACTTCTTTACCTCTCTGGAGTAACACTTCCCCAATCTCACATAATAATATTGTCCTGTTCTGTGAAATCTTGGTACATCCTGACATATGTCTCTAAGTTTTATAATTTTTATCAAGTAGTTTTCAGGCTATTTTCCCAAAAATTGTTTACTTTGTAAAACAAATCATGTTGTCAGCTCTTCCTTTTTCTCTTTTTATCAAATATACTCAACAGAGATGCTATTTATCCATATTCATATATCATAAAAGCCAAGTCTTTATATATGGTGTATATGCCATCATTTGCATGTTTCTGCATAATTTTGAAAAGTAAATTATATACATATTCTGTGCCATAAATATCTGATAAAATCTGTGCATATATCTTCCATGTAGTGTAGCATATATTTTAACGAGTTACTTGTGCTTTTCTCAAAATAATACTTCACTAAAAGTGTTAGCCCAAAAGCTAAAGATCAAAAATATCTACCCACAATTAGTATATCTTTGTTTTATGTCATCATTATTCTCTTACTTGGTGCCACTCTATTAGGCAGATAAGGAAAGGACAGGCTGATTGAGGCTGGCATGTTTTGATCTCTAGTTTGATATTTTCTAGTGAACCATGAAGTTATTTTTACAAATTTATATGAATACCTTAGTTAATTATGTCTTTTTTTCCTTCATTGTTTCTAAGGGTGAAAATGCTAGAAATGAAGGACCAGTGCCAAAAATGTTTAATATTTTGACTGGCTAATATAGTGTCCTCCCAAAAAACTTGTACTAATTTACATGTGTACCATGACTTTGTAAGAATCTCTGTTTCTGATGTCCTAGTAAATATTCAATCATTTAATAATATTTTTTTTCATTTAATAATATTTTTGCCAAAATTATATTTCAAAAGAAAACAGACTTATCAATTAACAGATTAGAACATGCAAGCGCACCTACAAACACACACACAACCACCTTATCTTTGACAAATGGGCCAAAACATTCACTTAAAGAAAGATAGCCTCTTTAACAAATGGTGCTGGAAGAACTGTGTCCACACCCTGAAAATCAAAACTATATGTCTACCACCATAGGTAGTGAAATGAATTAAATATCTAAACATTAAGATAGACACACTGGATCTGCTGGAAGAGATTATAGGTGAAAATCTTGATAAAAAAACATGGATAGACAGAGATTTCATAAACAACAACCAAACTGCATGGGAAATACGTTAAAGAATCATGAACTGGAATCTCATTTTATTGAGAAGTGTCTCCACATCAGAAGAAATTACCAGGAGAGTCAAAAGAAAACCCACAAATTTAACAAAGTCATAGTCAATATTCACTCAAAGGACTTCTGTCTAGAATATACAAAATCTAAACAAAATCTGGCCCCCAAAATTCAAAGACCCAGTAAAAAAAATGGGCATCTTAAATGAATATGCACTTCTCAGAGGAAGAAATGCTTCTCAGAGGAAGAAATATAATGGCAAATAATTACACCAAAAATGATCCTCAGCACTATTCATTCAAGAAATGCAAATTAAAACAATACTGAGACATCATGTCACTCCAGAAAAAATGTCTTTCATAAAGAAATCAACTAATAACAAATGATGGAGAGGCTGTGGGGAAAAAAAGGAACCCTTCCCCATTGTTGGTGGAAATGTAGACTGACACAACCACTATGGATAGAAGTGTAGAGACTCCTCTCAAAACTAGAATTAAAAGTTCTATTCAACCTGACTTATCCTTTTCTGGGTATTTTTTCAAAAGAGCTGAAAACATCACAGCACAGTGACATATGTGTCCCATGTTTATTACAGCACTATTTAACCTAGCAATATTTTGGAAACAACGTAAATGCCCATAACTTGACGAATAGATAAAAAAAGATGTGGTATTTTTATACAATGGAGTATTACTCAGCTATAAAGAAAGATAAACTTGAGGGGTTTTATAGGTAAATGCATGTAACTTGAAGCTACACCCACAAGTACAGCCATGAAATTTATCAGATACACATGTAAACATTGCATTGTTTCCCCAGTGTAAAAACCTGAATGAACAAATAAAATCTGAAAAATATAATAGATATAGTAGAATGAAAAGAAATGGAACACAAGGTATAAACAATTGAAATGAGGTAAAGAGAAAAGAGGAAAAAAAGAAATGGGGGAAATCACGTAAGCGTATTCACAGGTTACCTAAAATAGGTAGCAGTTAATATTTAAAATTTTTACTTTGTCCAATTTTATAGGCTTATATCTGTAATATGAGCAACTACACTCAAGACAGTTATGTGTAATATAGCAACCATGGTTGCATACTTTTCATTCCATTTTTTTAAATGTGTAGCGTATCTAATATCTCACCTATTATTTTTATATTCTGTAAATAAATTTAAAAATAAAAATTGAAAACTGCAAGGAAAAAATTAAGGTTTATTAAAAGTCAGAGTTAATTTAATTGTTTGATCAATCTTGAATGCCTATATTTGATATTGTGAGCAACAAATTAAGTAATAAACCATTTTTAATCTTTTATTATTTTTTTAAATTCTGTACCATTTTTATTGCTTTTTATTTCTTTGTTATTGTCTTTCTTCTTCTTGTGTTTACTTTTTTCTTCTTTAAAGTAAAAAATTAAATGGAAGTATTTTCCTTAGTTTTCCAAAGATATATCTGACTAAATATATACTTTTCATCAAACGTTTATATATTCTCAGCTGATTCAAAATACCTTTAAAAGAGGCTGGGGAGATAGCTCTGTGGCACAAGTGCCTGCTTGGCAACTGCAAGGTTGTGAGTTTGAACCCTGGTCCCGCAAAAAAAAAAAAAAAAAACTTTAAAAATTGTTTTGATATACTAACTTTCTATCATTCATGTATATTTGATATTCTCCAATATTACTATGGTTTAATCATACTGGTATGTAGAGAGAGATTCTAAAGATTAAAGATTATATTTGTCATTATCTAATATTTTTACTTAGTAGTTTTAGCTTTTTTTAATCTTTTAACAAATTATTTATTTCTTTGGTACAAGATCTCATTACACAGCTCAGATGTGTAGTGATATTCCTGTCTCAGCCACCTCAGTGCTGGCATTACAGGCATTTGCCACCATGCCTGGGTCCTTGTGCTTCCAGGCAGGTGCTTAGACTGCTGAGCTATCTCCCTAGCCCTAATTTTAGTTTTAATGGTTTATTTTATTTTATTTTATGGAAGCAAAGGAAACAAATATATCAAATCACCTAAAACAGAACATTATATCTGCTGTGCTATGTCATTAAAATGTTCATTTAAATTCAGTTTTTTTATCTAACAAATTATATTTCTAGCACTATTTTTGTAAAGGACATTAAGGAAATGTTATGTCTTGCAACAACCTTTTTAGAATCTGATTTTGATTTCTAAATATGCTGTATCACAAAGGGTTTCTCAGACATAGCTTAGTTTTAAGGAATGCATAAAGGAATGCAAATAAAAGGTGAATCAGGAAGATCTGAATTCTTGGGAAGTCAAATTTCCCAGAATTAGTGAGATTTCTTCAGAATAGTCTAGGGATCAGCTTGTAGTACTCTCAGGGTCAGAGGCAGGACATTTTTATTACTGAAAATGTAGTAGTTATAACTGAAATGTGGGTATAACAAGACAAGAGCTTTGTTACTGAAGGAGATGCCTGTTACGCTAGCTTCTTAGTGTATAAATTGGTAATGAAAAAGAAAGAAGCATGTATTGTTTTGTTAAAATTGGAAATGTGTTTTGGTATAATCAAATTGTCTTATATATAAAATATTTTTTCACTCTGGGAAACTGAGGGTGAAGGATGGAAAGTTTGAGCCCAATCTGGACAGTATCATGATTTTATCAGCAAGACAAAATAAAACAATTGGAGATAGGAATGAAGATATAGTTCATTGTTTTATTGTGAAGGCCCTGGGTTCAATCCCACCTCCCCTCCCCACACAATTTTCCACCCTTGGAGAATGCAACCAATCCATATGGGATGAATAATACAATAAGATATATAGCTTTATTTTATGATTTATAATGAAATAACTGCCAGGCAAAGAATATCAGTGAATGCTAAATCATGAGGTAAAATGTTAGTACTCAATATTTGAATGTGGCAAAGTAGCACTCTAGATTACTTTGTGGTTGAAAAATGGGGAAAAAAAAAAAAACCAAAACCCTATAATTATCCATGGCAGAATCAAGTCCTCTTCATCTGAACATCAGAATACAACAAAAGAACCATAACAACATTAGTAGTGACAAATAAATATGTTTGTTTATTTATTTATTTATTTATTTATTTATTTATTTAATAAGACAAGCCCAACCCAGCTTCAAACTCATGAGAGTCTTCCTACCTCAACTTCCCAAATGTTTAGATTACAGGCATGCATCATCATACATGTCAGGATACTAGATACTTTGTACTTCCAAATATGATAAATATGATGTAATCAGAACCAGAGCCACCTATTAAACATTTATTTTAAAATATTAAATTTGCTTCCCTTTTTCACTAAATTTATTTTTCATGAAATACAGGGTATAAAGAAGAACTTACCAAATAAACAATACTAAAAAAAATCCTCAAAATTACTCATAATGCATGGTAACTGACAGAATTGTGTCTGTCTATTCACCAAGTCAATGACAAAAAACTATATATATATATATATATATATATATATATATATATGTACATATATACATATACATGTATATATATATATGTATATATGCATGCATTTGCAATGTTGTGGGTATACAACTCTATTCAGAGGCTAAGGGTATAACTAAACACCATGTGTAAATCCTGTTGTAACTCTTGTTTAAAAACAAATGAGCCACAGCTGAATCAAAACCAAAGCCTTAAGCGTTATGCAACAAAGTGATGGCAAACAGAAAAGATAGGAATCATGGCAGGAGCAAAATCATACATTATATGCACAGGATGCCTAAGAACTACCAAAATATTTTTCACATTGAGGATAGCAATGGGTAACACTAAAATTATGTTTGGAATACCTGTCATTCTAGTCTTTTAGATTTGTGCTACTCCTAATGTAACTTCAGTTACTACTATACTCTCTCTCTCAAATAAATGATTGGTTTACAAGAGAAAAAAAAGATTTGATGATAAAAATATGTGATGCAACAACTATTATTAATTTGTTCTTATTTTGATAATATGTATCATGTATTATTTTATATTAAAAAATAAATAAAATAAAAACTTGCTTAGATGGTGCATTAATGTGTGCATCATTTAACAGCTTTATAATCAATAAACTAAGTTCTAAAAAAAAAATAAATGAGCAAAAATTCATTTCAGGGACCACTGAGCAAATGTGAGTATGAACGAATAACATGATATTTTTTGAGATAGGGTCTCACTATGCAGTTCTGGCTGGCCGTGAGCTCAACTAGGTAGGCCAGGCTAGCCTCAAATCCAGAGGTCCTCTTGCCTCTGCCTTCTGAGTGCTGCAATTATAGGTTTGTGCCACCATACCCAATGATAATAAGATTATTAAAATAATGCATCAGAGATATCACAGGTTTAAGTCTAGAACACTACAATAAAATGACTATTCCAATAAAGTTACAAAAATTTCAATTTCTCATTGCTGGGACAAATGCCTGACATGCAAGTTTAGGGAAAGAAAGGTTTATTTAACTCACTGTCACTGGAGGCTTCAAAAAACTGCCCCGCTCTATAGGGTCTGGAGGAGAGGCTGGGGCGCTGCTATGTCCAGGATGATTGGCTCCATAACTCCTCGAAGAGAGGCCACCAACCTGGGGGATGTGGGAGAGGGGGAGACGCATGTTGTCAGTTGAATGGTTGATACCTCTCTGGCCCCACCCCTCAAGCCCCGCCCTGATCCTCTGGCCCTGCCCCTTGAGTGGCACTATTGACAGCCCCATGAATTATAATCATGAGGCCTTGGAGGGACAACTAGATACAAACCATAACAATTACTATATTATGCTTCTTTTCCAACAGTATGTCTTGTCATTTTTTTCAGAATTTTAGAACATTCTTTAGTACTTTCTACACAAGATTTAAGTATTCTCCAGTAGATGCTCTCCAAAACACCTAAGCATTTAACTGCTCTAATATAGTAACAATTTTTATTTAGTAGAAAAGCCCTGGGCTGTGGAGAATTTACTCTTGTTTCTGGACGTTTTGCTGGACTCTAATTTGTGCTTTTAGTCTAAGTGGTCTTGCACTTTATCTTTTCACTTAAAGTAACCCATTTTAATTGTAAAACCTAGTGCGCTTATCAATACAACATACAATATGACATTTTCTTAATCAAACGCAGCCATCTGCCAAGTGAAACTAAAACACTACAAATCACCAGAACCCACCTGGTGCCCTTTCCATATCGCATGCTTTACTGAGGTGCTGACCATTCTTAAATATAACTGTTAGGCCCCCCACCTTTTTTTGCAAAAATATAGCCTAGTTTTGAATTTCACCCTGAAAATTTCAATTTAAAAAATAGAAAAAAAAATGCTTCTTCTCTTGTTCTACCTAATTTATGTCACGTGTAGAAATATATTAATATAATCCAAAATTTTTAATAAAGTTTTATATATTTCTCCATTTACCTTATTTTCAGAAATATGGAAGAAAATTAATAACTGTAAAGAATGAAGAGTAAAGACCAGATTTATATTTGTTAATTTGATGAATTATTTGCTTTCCGCTGCACATTTTCAGGATCTGATAATAAGTACAAGACTTATTTTTAAAGTCTTCTTTGAGGTATCAATATTGTTGAGGTATCAACATTTTTAAATTGAACACAGAAAGTCTCAGGTACGACATGTACCCATTGAGCATAATTTAGTATAATTCTCAAATACTTTACTTTAATAAAATTGTCTTAGTTACTTTTCTCCTGGCACTAACACAAAATACCCAACACCTAAGGTTAAACGAGGAAAGGTTTCTTCATCTCACAGTTTGTGGTGGTTTCAGTTAAAGGTGGCACAGAAGGGAGGGGCAACTGTTAATAACAGTGGAGATAAGCAATACAGCAAAAGTGGGAAAGAACTTTCTTTCTCTACAACACCATAACAGAAAGTTGTATTTTATTTGTGCAGAACACAGATATTTCAAAGTTAAAATTTCCTTTTTTCGTTAGTAATTCCCAAAAATAAACTTCATCAACTACTGTTAGAACAAGGTCATCCAGATTAATCAGATTTAAATGGGAACCACAGCTAAAACACATCTTGTGAATTGTGAAGAGGTTTTGTAATCATGTTGTAAACACTAAACTCTACAGAGCATTTCAAAAACACCAGAAATCATTATTTTGATTTTCTGCTCTCCAATGCTCTCATCAAAATGCAAGCATGTGGCACTCAGTATTTCTTACTTATAATTTCTTAATCAAGTATATAAAAAGTAACTACATTTTAGAAATTTTTAGATAAATATTAGTCAACTTTGGTTCTGGAAAGGTGAAAATGAAAAGGAGAGCAATTGTAGATATAAGAGCTAGCTCAGGATTGCTCCCAATCATCTGAAACATAAAACCTTTCTGGGTGAAGAAGGTGCTAGAAAAAGAGTTGGCCCATGAAAAGGCAGGTAAAGCAAAGTATTAGGTGCTCACTTTCATATACATAGATGAGAAAGGGCATACCTACACTATTTGTTGGTCTACAGCCCCCAGGAGTTTGTTTCATAAAGCCTGTTGTGAAGACTTTTTCTTCCAAGCCATCACTATGAGAAAGAGGGAGCTGGATGGGTGCATACAGCCCAAACACTTCTCTAAGGAACACTTCCTTGGGAGCAGACTCATTACTTAAATACTCATTTAAACACTTTGTTCAGCACTGGGGCATATCCATGTGCATTATAGTAAAAAAAAGTTTTAAAGCATTTGATTTATTTGCTGCCAAGTAGGTGTCACATTCAATAAAGATGTGGATTTGCTCTGAAGCTTTGAGAACATAACCTGGTATGTCATTTCGCATGCAGTGGTTATCTTCCAGTTTCTGATGGTATTAACCTCACTGCTCAGAAATGTAATATTTTGAATGTTTACCATGTTCAAATTTATCAGATGGTTATGGATGTCTACTATGTTCCTGACACTATTTTGAACCTATTAATTATATTGAAGTGATGGATAGGGATATTCAATTTGTATTTTGTGGTCATTGTGAATTTTCATTACGCAATGAAAATTTGTACAAGTAAATGGTGGTGCTATCTTGAGGACTTTGTATATTTTTTCCCCACATTTGTTAACTCAGACTCTAGTCCTGTCCTGTCCTACAAAAGGAAATATGCACCACTTTATCTCTTACTTGGTAACTTGGAGTTACTACTTTATATATTTATATATCTACTAAACGTTTAATATATTTTACTCATAGAGTTGATTAAGATATAAATTTAGTAATTATGAACTGACATTTGGTAAATTTTGCCAGTGCTTTACTCTATGAAGATGCTGCTTATTTTTAGTCTTTAGAATTTGGTTCAAATGGATTGGATGAGAAAAGCTACAGACAAGTTAAGCTGAATATAATTCAAATGAAGTTCAATAGCAGAGGTTGGGAGTAGCAAGAAGCATACATTTCATAGAATCAAATAATTTGAGTGAATTTCATAGCACATGACAAATATTTGCTACATAAAAAATAGCTTGCTTACTGATTGTAGGTGTAGTCCAGTTTGCCCATAGATGTTTATTTGGGATCAATGGCTGCATATTTCCTGATAACAGAGGGTGACCTTCTAGCCAATTGAGTCTTTTAAAAGTAAACTAAAAAGATAGCAAATGAGTGATTAGTTTGATTAGTGACTTGTGTATGTGTATAAAATGTTTTATAAGACCAGCTTAATATAACAAAATTTTGAGTTCAGATTGTGGATGATAACAGAGAGACACAGGAGAGAGACAGAGAGAGAGTGAGAGAGCGAGAGCTAGAGCGAGAGAGAGAGAGAGACAGAGACAGAGAGACAGAGAGACAGAGAGAGACAGAGAGAGAGAGAGAGAGAATACTAAAGACAATAATAGTTTAAAACTTAAGTAAATACTTTGATCTCCCTAAAGTTATTCAAATGAATCATTTACTTTCACTTTGAATTATTGCTTTAAATCAATTATTATGTTTCTGATATCCGCAAGCCTCTTTACAAATTTAATCTTGGTATTCATAATAAACTTTATAGTGGAAAAGAAACCAATATGTGTTTTTCAAAGAGACTTCATGATAGACATCAATATAGCTTTATGTAATGTTTATGAATTTCTTCCAATAATTAATTTTGAAGATGTCTAGAACATGGAGACATTAATAAACATGTGCCACAGAGGATTCAGGAGTGGAATGTGATAAATAGCAAGCCACCGGCACACTTACCAAGTTCTTAGTGGTGTTTTCAGCAGTGGACTTTCTCTAATGGACAAACAAACAATATTTCCTTATCTTCTAAAACTTGCATTCTGGAGGGGAAGAACTGATGATCAACAAAAAAATAAGACACATCATATGTCAGATGCTGTTATGGTTTGTGTGTAAGTGTCTCCCCAAAGCCTCATGCAGTCATGGGGTAGCTTCTGGAATTTGTAATTGATTATTGTGGAAATGGGTCCTGAACCTCTCCTGGGGCAGGTGATTTGCATTTCAATGTAAGGAAGGAAGAGAAGTTAGCTGCTTGAGCTGCTGCTACCTCTCTCCCTGTGCTCTTGCTCTTTGCCCACCACCATGAAAGGTTGTTTTCTGCCTTGGAGCCAGCAGAATATGAACTGCAACCTCCAGTAACTGTCAGCTAAATAAACCTTTCTGTCCCTCACTGTGAGTGTTGGGTATTTGTCCCAGCAATGAGAGAAGGGTAACTAAGACAGGTGTTATCAATGTGATGATGAAAATCAAACAAGGAGGCATATGGGGATGAAGTTAGGCATAACCTCTGGAAAGTTAAAATTTTAGGAAAGGCCAGAAATGAGTAAGTGTTTGCAAGTGTTTGCTGGAAGAACATTACTAGCACAAGGAACAAAAAATAAAAATGCCCTGAGATGGCCGCTCACAAAGCACATCCTAGAAAAAGCACAGTCATACATGTTGAAAACAGTGTCTAGGAGAGGGATGGAGATAGATGAGCGAGAGACAATTACGTCTTTTGTGTTAAATGAGAGAATAAAGGACTATTTTTCAAAACTGCACAAATATCATACTTCTCAATGTCAAAAATAGATATGATAAATTTATCAACAATGGAACCACCACAACAAATGTTGTATGGAAATGTTAGCAGATGACCTATGGGCATTAAGTCAGCCTGAAATATTGTTCTGAGTATATTTTATTCAGGATTTATAAGAGGAAAGATATAATACAGGACATATAATTTATAGGATTATTTTATAATAGTCGAGCAAAGAATCAAGTGCAAAAGAGTCCAGGAGATCTGTTTATATACTAGAGACCTAAATAATGCAGTTGTAGGCTTTGGTGCTATGGTAATTCCCTGCATGAGTCCAGCTGAAGTCTTAAAGCCCACAACAATGTCCCCATGATTCTAGGTGGAGGTCTAGAGCCAATGACAATATCTTATTTAAGGCTATATCAAGGATCTGCACTGGTAAGGCCTAAAGGTCAGTTTAGAAGCTAGAAAGTGTGCCAGCAAGATAAAAATCTGTGCGACCTCCTCCCAGGATAGGAAAAAATAGAAAGCTTAGTTTTTATCAGGAAATCCAGTGCTTTTAAAAATATTATTAATTTTAATGAGAAAGAGATAATGAGACAGTTTCAAAACATGTTAGTCAGACAGTTACAATAATTAATACATTGCTTATTGTCTTCATAGCAGTTTTTCACAGTAAAAGATGCAGACATAATATCTTTACTGAACATTATTAGTACAAATCTTTCTTCTGAGCTAAAAAAATAACTGTATATATAGTTCAATAGTCCATTATAGGAGTTGTTATCAGCAGAACAGGCAATGTTAGTAGCTTTTGACTAGAACCTTTTATAGCTCAGCATATTAATATGGCTTTACTTTTTATACCTGTGTCAGACTTTTCTGTTGCATGGTTAAGATCAAGATAAGGCAAGACCTATACAACAAAAAATGTAACTTTTCTATCTGACAAGGTCAGTCAAATCCCCTCAGGATTTACACTGAAACCATGTACAGTGTCTTGTAGAACTTTTGTCAGTGTCAGCCATCTGGATGAGGCATGACCATTGCTTGACGAGTTTGCCCTCTGAAAGCCTGAGAGAATATTTTCTCTCTAGGTGACTCTCCCTAGGCATACTATCCATCATCAATACTTTTCCTTTCCATCAATCCCCATAATCTCCTTGAACAAAAAATTTGGGACACCACTGAGTTATAGGATGTTACAGTGCAAATTCTCTTATGTCCTGAGTCCTCATTGACCTTTAAGAGCTAGGGCCAAAATATTGGCTCTCTTTGTAGCCTTTCTCTTTCTCTAATTTTTTGTGCTGTAAACTTACGCAGTTAACCCTCCAGAAGAGAAGATTAATGATATTGTTACCCTATAACATAGACACTTGAGCTTAACATCGCTATCTTTTGGAATATAAAATGCCTTATACACAACATGGAACCATTATTTTACATAAATCATTGATGTACTAATAAATCGCTATAGAATATGGAAAAAAAACTATTACACATTTTTACACAGAAATTCAGAAATCTAACCATATACAAAATTGTAGCAGGTCAATCTTATAACATTTTTTTCTTGTCACTTGTTTTTTTTATTAATTTTTAAAAAAATTTACTTGAGAGAGAGTATTGCAACAATTGATATGACATTAGAAGCAGTACACATTTAGAAGGCCAGAATAATAGGTATTCCAAGCGTGGTTTCAGTATGATACCTTGCTATCCTGAGTGTAGTTGCTTGGTGAACAGATATCAGCATATATAGTTAGTGAGGGTGAGAACTCTAACAATCAACTGCTAGTTTCAAAAAACCTGATGGAGATTCTCAGTACCATTCATTGTCTTAAGTATTTTGTGTAAATAACTGTATGGTTTTTCTCCTGCTGCATTTCCTAACTTTTCTCCTTGCTCTCTCTTCATTTTCTAATCCTTAAATTACAGCTTTCCCTTTAACTATGTTATGCCTTTCCATTTTTATTTCTTCTTTTG
>PVKN010021284.1:0-15584 GCA_004027915.1 Capromys pilorides
AAAAAAAAAAAAAAAGAAATGAAAGGTCCTGGGGGAGGGAGGCAGAATTAGCGCTGAGTGACCTTATGGTAGTGGCAGTGTAGTATCCTGCCAGTGAGTGGAGGCAGAGGAGTGCATGGTGTTTGGGGGCCTCTGACAGGAAAGCGAGTCACCCCAGAAAGATGGAAAGGGGAAGACAACATTGAAATCAACCTCTGCACACTGCTAATTTTAATAATCAGTATGTGAATTGGAGTACCACTTGGTCAGAGATAGCTGCCTCCAGCAGAGCTGGGCTTTGCCTCCCTGTCTTCTCCCACTGATTTCCTTTCTGCTCACACCTCCCGAGTCTCTCCTGCAGGGCCCAGCATCCATGCCCTACCTTTGCCTCTATCAGTCAACATCACATTGTATTAGTGTAGCCATCTGCAGCTGGCAGGGTTGGCAGCAAGGGCCTCTGGAGCAAGGGGCTCGTAGAGAGACCCTGCAGCAGCCGAGGTCTGAAACTCACAGAGCCCAAGGATGTGCACTTCACTGGCCAGGTTTCAATCAGTACATGTAGCATAAAGCGAATTGCCCTGATAAAATGTATTGCAAATAGAATATAAATACACAATGTTCACATTGTCCATCTGACTTAAGTAGGGGTAACAATACCTCCTGTATCCTCAAAGTTAGCTTCTTTAGCTGTGGCTTCAAGAGGACTTTGGCCACCTTTCCTCCCACTTGCTGAGGAGATGGCTGCTTTGTCAGGCTCAAGAACCAGAGACCTAGTGTGCTTGGAGTCTTTTTGATGTGGATGCACTCTGATTAAGGCCAAGCCTCTCCACGACTGATAACTCGCTGGGGAAGACAGGGCACTCTCCTGTGTCTAGTCTTTTCAAAAGCCAAAACTCCCACTCTAACAGTGATCACTTATACTTTAAGAAATCTATTCAAGGACCAGCCTGATAGCCCAGTGGACTAAAGCGCCTGCTTAGGCAGAGTACAGTAGCTGGGGTTCGATCCCCAGCATGCCGTTCTGCTCTGACAGAAATTGAGACTGGGCATGGTGATGCATGCCTATAATTCCAGCCCTTGGGAGGTTGGAGGCTGAAGACAGGAAAATCACTGAGTTCAATCTCTATAGTGAGATCCTGTAGACCCTATAGACCCTGTCCTAAATACAGAAAGAAAAGAAACCTATTCGTCATCAAGTCTGAATCCTAACTCTGTTATTTTTGCCTGAAATGACCTTGAACTTGTTAATGTCACTGCACCTCACTTCCTCATTTGAAAAATGGGGCAATTACAACTATTTTTCAGGATTTTCATTAATCAAAGAGTTCCGTGGTTTCACTACCTTAAGGTGGAACTCAATGGGTTTTTGTAAAGGTAAAATGAGTCAATATCCTTGAAGCTATTATTGAGCCAAGCAGGTGACCAATAAATATTAGGAAGGATGGAGGAAGATGGCAAATAGTCACAGAAAAAAAAGAAGTAAAGAAAAAGGAAGCAAGAAAGGAAAGAAGGAAGGGAATAAAAAAGAAAAGGAAGGAATAAAGAAAAGGAGAGAATAAAAGGTAAGGAGAAAGCAACACTGGTAGATGTCCTCCTATCGATGTTGTTACGTGTAACTGTTGTATTCTTTCAAGTTCCTGACATCCTCTCAGGCTTGCGCTGAGCACACACTGCTTTTGGAATGAAGCAACAGTGATTGCACATATTAAGGCAATTGCATGGTGTCCACACCTGGATTCCAGCTGCAGTCACAGCTGGAAAACTGTCTTCCTGGAACACTGTCTTTCTTACCCTCTTGTAGACTTGGGCAGGAGCACAGGACAGCAGTGGCTTGGGGGCTTGGAGTCATCAGAGCACCCAGACAAAGGTGCCCTTTGCTTCTCTTCTGCCCCTGTCACTTGGGGGCCACTCCCTTCAATGTCAATCCCAGTGCTGTCCTCTGAGTGGTACCCTTATGGATATAGGAGTCCTGGTGGGATTAGGGTGAAGCTTGGACCTGGCTTGCATGTTAAAGACCTTCAACATCCCTAGGTGGTCCTCATCCTGCACCAGCCTCAGCCCATCCACTGGCCTTAGGGTGCCTGCCAAAACATCGGCCAGACGTGGCCACTCAGGTTCTCATGTACTCATGGGAATACCTAATGGGGCAAGCGGCCTGGGCTGCACCATGACCTCATGTGAACCCAGATTGGAGAGTGTGGCCATGAGGGATATCAGCCTCCCTAGTCCTGGGGACATGGGTTACCTTGGTTGAGACCATGGGCTACTTCTTCCCGGACTCTCTGTCTCATCCAGATACTGCAGCGCCTCTCACTTCTCTGCTTTTCTAGAAAGCATGAAAGCTAGTTAGCTCTCAGATGCAGGGACCTTATACATGCAAGTGCTTGTCCTACAGCACTGTGCCCTCAAAGACCCCTTCTTGCTGTGGGGATGCCCTCCTCAGGAAGCTCCTTGGATCAGATGTTGTCAGGATGTGGGCCTGTTGCCTTTTTGCTCACCCCTAAACTCCACCATCCTCTGCATACCCATGACTTGCTTTGTAGGCAGGGCCGCACTGGTGCTGGCCACTCTCTCTTCACCACCTTCCTGCCCTAGTCTTTTCTTTTGGTCTCACCAGCAGCTCCCGGATCCTTGGCTGACTGAGTCAATGAGAGGCAGTAGAGAGGCTCTGAGTTCTTCCCACTCCTGCTCAGCTCCTTCCTCGGTGAGCACAGACGGGGCTGCTCTTCCCAGGGCTGCCGGCACTGCTGTCCCTTGCTGCTCACTGCCAAGCTGTATAACAACACCCTGAACATTGCTCACCCTCAGCATCTCATCCATCCCCTACCTCTGGCACTGTCCAATCCTCTGCTCAGAGTTCCTTTTGCGCAGTGGTGTTTGTAAACCCTTGGCTAAAGTCACCTTCTTCCTACCAAATTCTTCCCCACACGACAATGGCATTTGTTTCAGACTGTGAGGATTTGTGTTCGCACCTATGCAGCATGCATGGGAGGTAGTAAGATCCTCAGCCCTTCGCCTTTCTTTTCCTTCCTTTCCCTTATGTGTTCGATTTTATTTGTGCAGTGCTCGATCGCTGTCTTCTCTCTGTTAAGTGTGCAAATTGCTCAAACGGGAAGGTGATGTCTGAGTCTCTTTGCTCAACTTCCTCAAGGTCCCTTGACTTAAAAATGGCTGGTGAATAAATGAAGTTTTGTTTTCTACTTTCAAAGCACTTTTGCATATTATGTTGAATTGTATGATGGTTAAGCATCACCCAGAGCATAACTCTGGAGTCTGACGAAAGCAGTGCCTATCATGTTATTTAGCCCTAACATACACAGGCACATACATGCACACACCTACCACATAAACCTACACACACACACACACACACACACACCCCACACACAAATCATATAGACGTGCAGTTGATCACGTATATGGAAACAAGAATGCAGGCATGGAGGAAGTGTGACATCCATAGACACATTAAATTTCTTGGTCTAAATCCAAGTGAAGCTTCCAGTGTGCTGCTGAGAGTATAGAGAGAAGCGTCGCCATGGATCCTTTTCCCAGCAGGTGGCTCTTGCCCTTTATCCTTCCCAGGAATCGTCTGTCTTGATGAGATCAAAACTTGACTTGGTTTCCTGTTGAAATAATCACAGCTCAACTTTGTTTCAGGCTGTGCCGCTGTGCTCTCACTTAGCTAAATTGTGAGGGAAGGATATTCATTTTAGGCATTATTTTAAGGAAAATTGTTTGCATTGGAGATGTGCTGCCAATACCATAAGTAAGGAATGTATTCAGGGCTCTGCCTTGAGAAATAATAGGTAATCATAGGAGGAGAGAAATCGAAAGAGGAACATTTTGCTGCCATTGTTATGGCTTTGATCATTGGACCTGGGATAAAGTTTCTAATGGTGGAGTCTCTGAGAGTTCAAAGTTACTGCGCCAACAAAGAATGAGAATGAGGAAACCACTCATCTCCAGGGAGGCAGGGGGAAGTTACTTCTTTGCCTTTCACCTTCTCCAGGCTCTTGCATTCTCCAGCTCTTCTGCTGACTGTTTGCTGGAAACAGGCTCGAAAGGGTCTTCGTAGTTGGCATGGAATGACTGACCTCAGACTTGCGATGTTGAGCCACTGCATGCATGCATGTGTGCACACAGCACAGCTATAGGCAGGGCTGAAAGTTATTGGGAAAAGGCTGTCTTCTGTAAATGAAAAGCAATGGGGCACCCCTCTCGCAATTGTTTATAAAAGAAATATCAATCTAGTGGTGATGTGAGAACCTTTTCAGGAAAGGAGGAATTGTTCTCATTAAGCCCTAAAACAGCATTCTTTCCCATTGATCATCCAAACCAATTTACTCTATGTAGAATTGCCGTGTTAAGAAAAAAAAAAATAGCTGTGGGCTCCATTCAATGCCAGTTAGATGGATTTTCCCCTCAACATAAGGTGCAGTTGTAGTTTTTCTCAATCTCATAATTAAAAAAGGTGATAAGCTGTGTGTTCTGAATCAATTCACTTAGATTTCAAGATGCATAGTAGAACGTCTGCTGCTCCTGAAATCAACAACACAATCTGGATGCCATCCCCCACCGGCATCCTAATGGGGGTGCACTAACGTGTACACATCCTAATGTATATGTATTCTGCTCCTGGGCCTAGTAACCCTGGTAAATCTGTGCTCACCTAAGTTCTACTCAGAACTCTGCCTCAGATGGGAAAATGTGCCCATCACCTAGCTTCACCTAAAATGTAGCTTTTCTATTAATTATGGATATAAGCAAGGATGACAATAGTAATACTTGCAATATTTTGTTCATAGTAACTGTAGACTTTTTAAATCTGATTATAAACTTATTTGTAATCATAGTCTATCTTATGCTTTTTTTTTTTTTGTATTTTAGGGAAGCTTCTACTGGGTGTTCAAGGTCTCACTACTAGATGGGGCTCATAGTGAACCAACTGTTTACAGCCTCCTAAGAGCTGTGATTACAGGTGCACCACCACTCCCAGTCTTAATTGCCGCCTCAGTGTGCCCCAGGAGAGGGGCCAGCACGGTAGGCTTGGGGACCAAACCCCTAGCCCTTATCTTATGCATTTTAATATACCTTTGATGTAGGGTCCAAAGGGACTCTTCTAATTGCAAAAAGGAGCCACAGTAGAACAACGGTTAGATTCCTGTTCCGGGATACCTGGGCAGGAATAAAGGTACAATCTGACCTCAAGGGTAAAGGTACCTGAAACTGTACCTTTAGGAAACTCTGGGTTTTGAAGGCCTCTCCACCATCCAACAAAATGCTCATCCCCAGCCCCTGTGGAGGAGCCTGCTATTGCTTTGTGTATTAAAGTTATTCCGGAGAAGCAGAGCCAGAAGTGAGGTGGAGCAAGGAAGGCTATCCTGTGCCAGGGCCCTGCCTCTCTACCTATTTCAAAGAGAGGACCATAGTCCATATTTATGTTTTGAAAACTCTTATCCCCTCAATAACCTTGGCGGGGAGCTTTCTTTGCCCCAAGTACCTTGCCAAATACTCGGCCTATGTGATTCCACTTAATTCTTACAATTACTCTTCCAGAAAGAGTAAATAATAAACAAGCAAATCAATATGGAATAAAGGAGCAATTGCGTAAGAGTTGCTACCCCCTGGATTCCACATGCAGGGCGCTGCTCTCTACCTAGAGAGCGCTGTCTGCGGACTTATTTCCAAAGCCCCCGTCTGGGTTCTGATATGATGCAGTCAGAGGTAGAGAGACTGAGGCAAAGGGACTGGATGCCAGATCCAGGAGCCCACAGCATCAGGCCACTGGTTCAGCCCTCGGGGTTTCCTCCCTGTCAGTCTGACTCTTGACTCTGGGCCCCCAAGCAGTGGGTGAGTCTGTCTCCTGCTTTCAACTTTAGCCACAGTGCTGCTGCTTTCTTTCTGAAAGTGACTGTGACATTTCCCTCTCAGTGGGGTAGGTGTGGGAAGGCGAGCCTACCCTCAACACGCGCTGTTTCTTGAGAAAATGCGAAAAGCAATATAGATGTAGCCTTCGCAGTACTGCTTCCTACTGGGTTGTGCTGTGGTTGTGACTTTGGTCTGTGGCTCAAAATCGCAACCAGAATTTAAAATTCAGCTAGGCTCCTTCCAGGGAACCTTCACACGCCACCTAGTGAGCGACTGAGGAATTGCGTGCTGTTCAGCTCAGGTGGAAGGCCAGCCGCCCAGGAGAAAACCAGTTGGAGGAAGAAATTCACTCTTTCAAGTCCGGAAGTGAGGGCAGCATTGGAGTCTCACGCCCCTCGCCCAGCATCTGGAAGAGAAGTCGATGCCCTCAGTCTTCACTGTGGACACATCTGGATGCCTGATGAAACTCTTCGCAGCACATCTGGTGGGATAGATGCAGTCGCAGCTTCCACCACAGGCTCATGCTAATTGAACAGTTTTTTTTTCTTCCAACAAAACTAACTGCCTGGAAAAAATGCATGAGCAAAACATGCTTGTAATTTATCACGTCTAAATACTATCAATAAACAATTGCACTTTTTAGTGAGACTTTCTGTTTGATGCTAGGCATCGTGCTAAGTGTTTCCCACAGTGTCTCATCTGCTCCTTTCTAGCAGGTCGGAGAGCTGGAGATTAAATTGTCCTGTGATCCAAATGGGGCTTGGTGAACCCAGGTACCATCCAGATTTCCCAGGTGGTGTACAATAGGACTGGGGGCTGGAGGCAAATCTTTCTGACTCTGAAGCCCTGGCTACATCATTCTGCTATGAGGCCTCACCCACACATGTGTTCATGCCCATACCCATGCATAAGCACACACAGGCATGTGCATACAGATGTATGTGCAATCATGCACGCACAGCTGCACATGTGTGCACACAAATACGTACAAACTTGTGCACACACTCCCGCATACTCACTCATATATTTAAGGGTGGGTGCTAGCTATCAGTTATTTAACCTAACACAGCAAAGTCATCATAAAAATAAAATTCTATTTTTAGGAAAAGAAATTAGTTGCAAGTAGTTGAAAGAGAGAGGACTACTATTCATTATAATTAGGTTACAGTGGGCTTTCTTTGGAGTCAACTTTTATTAAAAATATTACTTTATATCAATGAATAACTGGCAAATCAAAACCCACAGCATTCATCAGGACGATTCATAATGACCAAATAGGGTTTATCCCAGGAATTCAAGGGTGGTTCAATAAAAGAAAATAAATGCATATAATAAATCACATAAATAAAATGAAAAATCATGCAGTCATATTAATTGGTACTGAAAAGGTATTTGACAAAGCCCAATCTTCTTTCATGGTAAAACAGTAGCAGCAAGTCAGAAAACAAGGATAGAAAGGAATTTCAGGAACATGACAGTGAGCATTCGTAAACAAGCCACAGCTTATTCATACTCAATGGTAAGGACTGAAAGCTTTCCGCAAAGGTCAGAGTGAGTCAAGGATAGCACCCTGCATTGCTGGAACTCAACACTGTACTGAAAGTTCCAGCCAGCTCAAGTAGATAAGAAAAAGAATACAAGGCATCCAAGTGGAAAGAAAAAAGAAAAACCATCTTTGCATGAAACTTCAAAGAACCTACAAGAAGCTGACTAGAGCTAATGCACTCCACAAAGTTACAGACTACAGATGTGCAGCCACGAGCGCTTTGATCACCAGTTGGGACCGAAAGACTTAGTGCAATCCCTGCAAAAATGCCGACATCCTTTGTTTCATAAATGGAAAAGCCAGTCCTGAATTTCATATTGCAAGGGACCCAGAACAGCTAAAATAATCTTGAAGAGATGAACAAAGCCAGAGAATTCTCACTTCTCTGCTTTAAAACTTACCACAAACCTAGGAGAAGCAAAACAATGTGATACCAATATAAGGATGATATCAGAGGACTAGAAGTGATACCAATGTAAGGATGATATCAGAGGACTAGACGTGAAAGTCCACAGATCAACCAGTCTATCTATAGCCAATTGATTTTGGCAGGTATAACAAGTTCATTCGCTGAGGAAAGAGTAGCCTCTGTTGGTTCTAGGACAATTGGATTTAACATGTAAAAAATTAAAGTTGGACCCCCTACTTCATGCTACGTGAAAAATAAGTTACAAATATGTCAATGTCCTAAATAAAAGAGCAGAAACCATAAAACTATAGGGACAAAACATAGGAGTAAAAGTTTATGATTTTGGGTTTGGCAATAGAGTCTGAGAAATGATAATAGAAGTGCTAACAAAAAGAATAAATAAATAGTGTGTGAATGTGTTGGTGTGTGTGTGCGTGTGTGTGTGTACATGCGCACAAGCATGTGGGTGCATGTGTGTGTGTGTGAATGTGCTTGTTTTCTCCAGAGTTAAGGGCAGATAACAAGAATGGCAACTTTTTAGAGTCTCTTCATTCAGCATTTTGAAGATAGCCAAGCCATAAGACAATACCAAGAAAAACTGGGTTGCTGTCAGTACATTGACATCTTACAATATTAAATCTTTCAGTTTACAAACAAAATAGTGCTCCATTTATTTAAGAGTATTGAAACGCTGAGAAAAGAAGCAATTTGTTCATGATCATACAGATAACATATGAGAAACATGCCCATGGGAGCCCAGGTGTTTGGACTCCAAGATGAATTCTTTCTCCCAGGAGTGCAAGGACAATTACTCATTTGTAATTTGTGATAATTCAGGCAAGGCATAGCCCCTATGTTACCCTGCTCTTGGGAAACCTTTTTATAGGCAGTATGAATGGTGTGAGGAGAAGGTGGTGAAGAGAATGCTTAAATTACTTATAATCCAATTGCTCTCAAGCACACTTCAGCACTTTAGGTGAAACCATTTATGTATTAAGAATGAGTAAGCTAACTGTAAGCCATTCTTGTGTATCCTTGAGGGATCTTTACCAGGAAAACCTCATTTAAATTCCTTTCCTCTTTTGATAGTGCTTGAGACCTACAGCTTTTTGGCACTAAGTCTGAATGCTCAAGATCTTTTTTTTCATAAAAATGGAGTTATTGAGGTAGAATCAGAATGGGCCAACTAACATTTATGGGGCACCTACTGTGTACCAAACAACAAAGCTCTTGTTCTCTCTCTGCTGCCTGCTGAATCAGGCACAATGACTGAAATTTCCTAAACCCTGCATTTGACTTAAGTGACTTTAGTACTTCGCTGGCCATCACACACAAAAAGCCAACTGGACAGAATCCAGTGTGGTAGACACAAGAATTCATCCCCACTGTGAAAATTAGGAAAGCTCTGGCCTAGCCAGCCATGGCAGCACACACCTGTAATGTGTGTGTCTAACATACAGTAGAAGTCAGCTCCTTAGCAGATTACTCCCCACCCTAAAATAAATAGACTCAGCTGCCCAGTGTGATAAGAAGAAGTAGATATTTTACTGGAGTCTTGTGAGTAGTGAAGGGATTGATTGCCACGTTACATATGGCATAGCATAGAAATTATCTTTAAATAGTTTTACCCCAAATCTTCTCTCCTTATTAGTTGTTTCACATGTTTCCTTCTTCTTCACCCCTGAAGTAAGCAGTAGAGTGCTGACTGGGGACTGTACTTATCGCTCAGGAAGGGGGAAAAGGGTGTTGACTAAGAACAGTCAAAGCTCTTCAGAGTGCATATATGTGTGTGCTCCTGTTTGTAGGCTCAGTGATTCCCACTTCATGCCTGTGTCATCTCTTTTGCTTTTTAAGACAATCCTAAGAGACTGTCTGGTCCTACTTTACAGTCAAGAAGATTGAGGAATGGGATGATTTGGTAGCTTGTCCAGTTTTGCACAATTTATTAGTGATATGAACCATGGTGGAACATGGGCCTAATACCAGGATGTGTGATGCCAGAAACTGGCCATGGAAATGAAAAGCCAAGGCTATCTGTCTACCTACCATCCATAATCCTCCTGCCTAAGCCTTCAGAGTGCTGAGATTACAGGTGTGTGCCGCCATGGCTGGCTAGGCCAGGGCTTTCCTAATTTCCACAGTGGGGATGAATTCTTGTGTCTACCACACTGGATTCTGTTCAGTTGGCTTTTTGTGTGTGATGGCCAATGAAGTACTAAAGTCACTTAAGTCAAATGCAGGGTTTAGGAAATTTCAGTCATTGTGCCTGATTCAGCAGGCAGCAGAGAGATAAAGTCTGACTGGCCCACATCAGGCCAATCCTTCAGCTATTGTGTGTGGCTGCTCTCACATTTTAAGAGCAAAGGTGAATAGTTGCAAGAGAGGCTAAATGGTCCTTCCAGCTTAAAATGTTTGCACTGCAGAACTTTACGGGAAGTATGTAAGCATGTGCCAATCTCTGGCCTAGGGAGTCAACTGATAGATAAATGAGAAGTTGAGAGCTATCTGGAAGAGGGCAGACCAGCACAGTGTGCCAGGGGATTCCTAGCAAGTGGGGCTTTGTGTTCAAGCCACTCACAAGAGATCTACATTCTTCCGGGTTCCCTTTCTTCATGTTGTTAGGAGCGTCTTGAAAATCATCGATCAATGAATCAATAGATTTGTGAGGTACATGTTTTGTACTAAGATCTGCTATAGGGCTATGGGTTGAACTGTGAGAAAAGCAGTAATAATGAGAACACAATGTGGGAGGAAAAGAAAAAAGGTCAGAATCTTTAGAGCTTGAGGTTGAGGTAGACCAGGCTGGAGGAATGGGGGTCCAGGGCAGGTAAGACTTGTTGGTTTTTTCCCCAAGTAAAATACGAAGGCCCCTCAAGCTTTTAGGTTTCATTATCCATGTTCCAGTTTTGAAATGCACATAACAGTTCAAATATAATGATTTGAATTATAATGATTTTTTCTTTGCAAATTTTTATTCCTTGAATTTTTCTAGGTAACATGAGTGAATTTTGTGCAAGAATATTTTTAAAATATTGTGATCTTTGGCATAAATGGGTTAAGCAAACAGTGTCTATCACTTACTATCTTATTTAAAACCATCCCTCTGCTCTATGAGACTGTATTACTACAGGCTGACATGGGAGCAAGAGAACAAAGAGGATGTTAAGTAGTGGTAGCATGATTATGGAGACCAAGCAGCCCCATGCGTGGAAGCTTTGGAGGAACAGAGGAGAGACCCTCAGTCATGACTGAGTTTATCACTTTTCCCACCTCCTCCCATGTGCACAACTGGAGCAGCTGGCTGTGCCCAGGTACCTAGTGAGGAGGCAGCAGTTTCAACTGTACCCCATCCACCACTGCAGCTGCACTGTGATAGTGAATGGACCACCCCGTGCCAGGCAGCTGGCCCCCGCCTTGCAGGAGGATGGATTGCACTGGTTAGAGAGATCTCCACACCTGTGTTGCAGATCCATTAACGTCAACCACAGGTTAATTCTGAGCAATTTCCAGGTGATCCAATAATTCATTAAACTGACAAAAACAAATCTTTGAAAAATCGAGCCAGTGCCAGATAGAAAGCCAATGATTTATTGTCTGGGGAGGAACAAATGTCTTCTGTACCATTCTTCAGTTTGTTGAGTGAATCGAGGTGTGCAGAGGAACAAGACAGGTGTGTGCTCTTTCTAATAGGTGTTACACAGGCTCAGCACCACGTGCCCTTTGTCTTGCTTGTCACCACGGTTAACATGGTAGGAGTAGGACCAGGCAGGGGACATGGACGAGGGGCAGAGCAGAATTGAATCTGCATTCCTGCCCTGCGAGTTATTAGCTTTGGTGACCTTGAGTGAGTCACTTCATATTTCTGTCTCCAATGGTTTATCTCTTCAGCTGGAGTAATGGCATAGTTTCTCCTGTACTCAGGACTCAGAAAGTAAATGAAAATTAGGGAGCACAGTACTGGGACCATTACAGGGTGCTGAGTGAATGGCCAACAGAATAATCACTGGTGACAACGAAGGAGACATTTGAGTTTTTCCTTTGATGTGCATACAACATTACACATTCAGTGTGAGCAGAAAAGGCACTGGAGGCATTCACATGTGCTGCTGCCTGAGTGCCACTTATTGAGGAGCCCAAAGGTAGAAGACAGCTGTTATGGTTTGTGTTTAGGTGCCCCTCAAAATCTTGGGCAGTCATGGGGCAGCTCCTGGAGTTTGTGATGGATTATTGTGAATGTGGATGCTGTACCTGTCCTGGGGCAGGTGATTCGCATTACAGTGCAAGGAGGGAAGAGAAGCTAGTTTTGTGGTCCTGCCATTTGCTTTCTCTTGTTCTTCGCCACTGCCATGAAAGCTTGTTCTCTGCCATGAGCCACTCTGCCTTGGAGCCAGCTGAGTATGAACTACAACCTCTAGGAACTGTTAGCTAAATAAACCTTTCCTTCCTTCACTTTGGGTGTTGGGTATTTGTCCCCAAAATGAGCGAAGAGTAATTGAGATAGAATTTGTACCAGAGAAGTGGGGTTGTTGCTGTGGCTAAACCTAGCCATGTGAATGACTAGCTTTTGGGAATGGTTTATGGGAAGAGATGGAGAGATTTGGAGAGGTTGCCTACTTGTGAAGAGCTGGAACAGCTTCAGCTGTTCTGTTTGGGAGATTCTGATCAGAGCTCAGAAGATCAGAAGGCTGATAGAAAGCCTGGCTGTAAAGACCAGGCTGGGGAGGTTTCTGCTGGGAAGCAGGACTGCATTGTTCACTGGACTCCAGATGATTTGTGCTGTGGCTGGGCCAAAAGACTGTCTGAATTTTGTACATATCCAGAGACTTTATCTGGGAGTGAATTTAAGTGTGGCAGACTGATTAATATGTCAAAAGGAATCTCAAAGCAAACAAATATTGGGGCAGCAGCCTTGTTGTTGTTGGGGGCTTTTAGCCAGATTTATGTTGAGAATCAAGATCAAAGAGTGCAGCAGGATGATTTAAAATGTTGAATTTGGCCAGAAAAAAAGTTCCAATAATGCTGTGGACTGCAAAGATAGAGCTGAGGGGATCTCCATTGCTGGAAAGGAACAAGAAAATGGATAGGATGACCTGAGGGCCTTATAGGAGGCAGCAGGTCTCCACCATTTGTAGTCTCAGAATTGCAAAGGTCAGGGACTTTACCTTGAGGGGAAAGCCACAGAGCTACATGTTTTAGAATGGTGGCAGCAGCCACATCTAGCCATACCAGGTTCTAGAATGGTGCCTGCATGGAGAACTCATTCCTCAGACCCAGGATCAGAGTGCTCACCAATGTAGGCACTCAACCCCTACAGCTAGGAGGGAAGGAAGCCTGGCTCTGCTCCAGTTGGCAGCAGATCTTGGCATCATCCATGTGGCATTGGTTTTAGGTGCTTGCAAAATGAAGGAGTTCTGAAGTTAAGAAGGCTTCCACCACAATTCCAGAGGAAGGCCTGGGAAGCCAGGTGGTGTGTCCCTGAAAGGGATATGTGTAAAACTGTGAGTGAGAAGCCTATTCAGTGGAAACCCCTTGGAAAAGACAGGAATGCGGATCATCTAAGGGAAACTGCAAAGAGGGAACAAAGCTGGCCTAAGAGAGAAGCCATGAGAGCTACCAGAACCACCAGAAGTGCTATGGGGCAGAGCCACATGGAGCTCACAATGTGCCACAGATTGCTTTGGATATTCCACAAGGACCTCCAGGATTTACTGTTTGCCCTATTGGATTTTGTACTTGCTTTGGTCCCAATGTTTGGTATCCTGCTGTGTATACCTTTTGGAATGGTAATGTTTATCTTGTACCATTGAATGTTGGAAGTGTTTAAATTTTCATTTGTACAGGGGTTTACAGCTAGGAGTTTGCCTTGGCTCTTGGAGGAGAATTGGTACTTGGACTTTTCAGCGATGCTGAAACTGTTGGGACTTTGGCAACTCTTAGAGATGGACTATAATGTCTTTTGCATAAAGGAATGTGAATAAGATTTTGGGGATCCAGGGATGGAATGTTATGGTTTTGTGTATAGGTGTTCCTCTCAAAGCCTCAGGAAGTCAAGGGGTGGCTCCTGGAGTTTGTGATGGATTATTGTGGATGTGGATGCTAAGTCTGCCCTGGGGCAAGTGATTTGCTTTACAGTGTAAGGAGGGAAGAGAAACTAGCTGTCTCAGCTGCGGTCCTTCCATTTGCTTTCTCTTGCTCTTTGCCACTACCATGAAAGTTTGTTCTCTGCCATGAGCTGCTCTACCTTGGAGCCAGCTGAGTATAAACTGCAACTTCCAGGAGCTGTGAGCTAAATAAACTTTTCCTTCCTTCATTTTGCATGTTGGATATTTGTCTCAGCAACAAGAGAAGAGTAACTGAGACAACAACAAGCAAGGTTTCCCAAGATCATTGGGGAACAGAAGATGGGAAGACTAGGAAGATGGGTGGTGGCATCCGGGGATGCAGAGAAACAGAAAGAAAATCATCCCCAGCTTAAGTGTGAGAGCTAAGGAGGGACAAGGCAGGAGTCACCCCCAAAAGCAGTGGATAAAGTGAGTGCTGTGGAGGGAAGGATTAAATTTAGAAAATGACGCTGCCATTGGGTTGAAGTCTGGATAAAGAAAGTGGTTTCTAAACTTAGACCTGTAATATAGATGGGAAGAGATTCCAGACACCAAATAGAAGAACTGATTTGCTTTAAACCCTTGTCATTTTAGCTGCCTGCTCTCCTGTTCATCAACTAGTAATATCATTTCTGTGTTCCTTAAGGGACCACCCTGCAGGGTGCATGCATATCCTGTTTTCTGTGTCTTTTCAGCTTTTATCTTTGGGAGCTCTACCATAGCTATCACACTGCTAGAAAAGAATTATGGCTTTCTTCAGCTGGAAATATCTAAAAGCCACAAAGGTGTCTGAAAGGGAAGATTTGCCATGAATGACCTTTCTTCAAAATGGGTCCCCGCTCTCACTAAGTGCATCTGAGAGAGCATCTGTGAAGTCAGCTAGGCAAAACTTGAGTGGTGTCCACAGTCCCTCAGTAGACTCAGTCTTTGCAGACTTTGCATGTGCAGAGCATGTGTGATGGTGACTCTCAGACAGCTCAAACCTGAAGGACTCATGTTCCTATTTAAAATCAGCATGGATTCAGGGCTTGAAGGCTGTGCCTCCAAATGCAACTAGATGTAGTCAGGAGTTCATCATGCAGGAGCTGAATATTCTGCATCTGTCCTTTTTTAGCTATGGATTTAGCTTATCAGATGTACAGTAGCAATGGTAACAGCAATAAATAAAAGGAGAAGCCTGAAGCCTGCTGACCAATCACTTTGGCAGATGGCAGCAACTTCCTCTTTTTTTTTTTTTTGTATTTTAGGGAAGGGTCTATAAGATGTTCAGGGTCTCACTACTAGTTCTGACTTATAGTGATCCACCTGTTTACAGCCTCCCAAGAGCTGGGATTACAGGCGCATGCCACCATGCCAAGACTCAATTGCCATCTCAGCATGCCCTGGGGGCAGGGCTGGCATGGTGACAGCAACTCCCACCTGCTAGGTGCTTTTTAGGCACTGGATGTACTTGGTCTAATTGAAGGGCTACGGTTAAACTGAAACTCCAGAGCATTAAACTACTCACCCAGAATCACACAACTTGCAAGTAGAGTGAATATGCAGAATAAGACACTTGTCTGTTTTTCTTGACTCTAGCCTCAACCAATAATTGTATTTCTTCTCTTTCTTTCTTTTTTTCCTTCTTTCTCTCTCTCTCTCTCTCTCTCTCTCTCTCTCTCTCTCTCTCTCTCTCTCT
>PVKN010021285.1:0-15551 GCA_004027915.1 Capromys pilorides
GGTGAGCTGCACAGCAGGCCTGTGCTGGTCGCTTGCTTTCATCTTTCTCAGCCTTATTTTTTATTATGAGCAATATGTACCATGAGTTGGGCACTAAGGGTGGAAAGATTAATTAAAACTATAATCATATAATCATTGCCTAGGGGTAGCACACTGTATAACCTGACTCTTGGAAAATTCATTTAATTCGACTAAGGATACTGGATACAAAAAAGATGAATAATTAAATAGAAATTCATCCTGCAGATCCATTACATTTTTCTAAGAAATTCAGTTAGTATCCAAATAGAGTCAGTATTTCAAAATTTTTATTAATGAGTTCTGAATACAAATAAATTTAAATGAACTTTAGGAAAATGATTCAGTGAGGTTTGTTCATTAAAAAACCCTGTTCTGTACATGTAAATCTCCAATTTTAATAACATCATAATGCTTTTATGCCTATAACTTAATTTTAGCTTTTAATAATTTCCAGTTGCATCTGGATAAAGACATTTTATCAGGTTGAAAAAAGCAATCAACTAATTAAATATCCTGAATAAAGAACTTCTCTATAAAGTCTTATTAAAGCATTTAAAATAAAACTTCAAACAGAATAGTTTTGCCCAAAAATTAGCAGTTTAAATGAAACTACATATTTAAAAAAATATTTGTATTGCAAATTTTATATAATATATATATATATATATATATATATATATATATATTAGAATGATTTGTAACAGTACATATCACATATAAAAATCTCTTTAAGAAACAATGTTTAATAGAAGTTAGCACTTTTGGGAGATTACGCCCGATTATAAGTAACACAGTTTAGCCGATGGTAGGTGGTACATTTTTGAGAGATCTCGCCAAGTGAGTTTTCTCAAATAGTCATGGAATGATACTGATGAAAAAGTTCCTATAAAGACTCTTCGTTCTCGCGCTTGGCGTCAGAAATCGTACAAGGAACACAGATGCAGCGACTCTTAGGAAGACACCACTGGGCTGAGAGTCAGCGCCTGGCTGGCTGATGGCTTCATCCTCGGCCGCGCAGTTCCTGCCGCGCCGCCTCGCAGCGGTTTCCCCCGGCAGGTGGAGCACTCCTGATCCTGCACAGTCCTTTCCAGCTGAGGAAAACCGCAGGCCTCCGAAAGAAAACCTCCGCCTTTCAACAGGAAAGCCTCCACTCTCCCCAGCGGAGCAGGAGCTCCGTTCTACAAAGCTTTTATCCCGCGTTGCGCTAGTGCGAGTCCTGTAAGTCCAACCATATGACCTTGCTTCTTTAGTGGGAGGACAAATTGAAATCTTAAAGCTACAATCCAGATTCGCAAATAGGGACAAAAGCAGGACACCCATGTGACTTCCAGGGAAATACAGCCTCCCCCACCAGTGGGTGTAAGAGGGAAAACGCGTTAGTTGGCTAAAAGCTCAGAACATGATAGGAGACATCTCTGTGCAGGGCACTGGAGTAGCGGGTCGGGTCATGGAAGGGTGACGGGGCACGCATCTGACTGCCCACCCTCCCTCCGGGGCGGTTTCCTTGCGCTGCCTGCTGGATGCTGTGAAAGAAGCAACTCCACTCCCCTCACCCTTCCACCTGGTGCTGCAACCTTGGAGCGATCTGACCGTGGACTGAATCCCCCGCACTGCAAGCCGCGGGCCCATTACTCCTGCTCCTCTGCCTTGGGCTGCAGACGCTGGGTGCGGGGTGTCCGCAGCGGGAAAGCCGGCCAGCACATCTTTACAGTTCCATTAAAAAAAAAAAAAAAAAGCCTGCTTCACTCTTGGCCAACCACCTGTCTGGTGCAGATACGCTGTTTCTTTTCAATTGAGCCACTAAAAATTATTTTTAATAAGAGCTTGTAATATTAAAAAAGTCTAAATTTGTATAATAAATATTAACATTTTAATATTTACAGTCAGAGAAAAATGCAAGCCCTAGCCGGTCATCTCAGGACCACCTCTTCAATGTCATCTTCTACAGAGCCAAGCAGTTTTACTGCTGTCTTGCTGTTGGCAGGTTTCAGTCGCTCTTTATTTGGATTAAGAGTTCTTCCTTCCCCCAGGAAGACATCCTCATCGTCACCGCGTTCTCGGTCTCCACTGCCTTTAAGCTTATCACTGGGGAGGCAGGGTAGCGCCTCACCGTCTCCTTTGCTGGGAGCCAGCGGGTGAGGGCTGCCATCCCTGGAGGGCAGGGCACTGCCGCTGCTCTTGCCAAACAGCTGCTCCATCAGGGTGGCTTTTCTCTCCTTCCTTGCAGTCAAATCTGCAGTGTCTTTGCTAAGAGGGTCCACACTAGTTATCGGAAGATCACAAAGGCCACTTTTTTGCCTAAGTGGATTTGACCTCCCTGAGGATTTTGCGAATGAAGGCACGTAGCCTCCAAACGAAAGCCCGCTGGGAGAGGGGGGTCGTCCAGTGTTTCCAGGGTGCAGGCTTTCTCCCTTCGGATGTAAAACGCTTACGTCTCCCAAATGATGCCCATTAGGCAATCTCTCTGAGGATTCGGAGAGCACGTGTGTCGTGGAGCTTTTCTCCGAGTGCAGTTTTGATTCCAAATCAGGTATTAATGGCAAAGGAGGATACTTGAGATTCCAGGGATCTTGGAACTCTCTGTCGATCTCATTCAGCTTAGCAAGCAGCATTTCAGTCTTGAGTCTCTCTTCTTCTTGCAACTTATCAATGTTTTGAACTGGATACATTCCCAACTGGTACCTTCCAGTTTCCAGTTCCGACTTTTCTTCTCTCTCAAGTAAAGATGTCTTGTCTTTTTGCTTTTTTTCAAGTTCTTCTCTTTCCCATTCTGTATGAAATCAAATTTTGAAAGTAAGATTTTATAGCAGCCAGTATTTTTAAATAGGAAAATTCAATTACCATCTTCTACAAAGCTATAATTTCCATCTAATTTGGGTATTAGCAAAGATGACCATCATAAAATTTCATCTCTATACTAGGCTGCTGGGCTTATGGAATATTATACTGAATTTAAGATTTACGTTTATAGGAAACGTCTTGTCTTCAAGGTATGGCTAGGGAAGGCTATTCTCATAATAAGTACAATGCTGTACATGTCATGGGGGTTGGTGAGAAGGTGGATAAAGACTTTAACAATTAAAAACAAGCCCTTTGGTGCCATGTCCTTAACTAGATATATCACTCATTCTTTTATTTATTTATTTATTTATTTATTTATTTATTTATTATAGTACTGGGGATTGAACTAGGGACCTTGCCGGGCAGGCACTTATGCTGCTGAGCTATCTGTCCAGCCCAATACATCTCCTGTTCTGATACCACATGCAGTATGACAAAAGTTCAGACAAAGTCCAAATGAAGAACATTCTGCTTTCAAAAATGGATTCCTAAAAAAAGTATTAATCTCACAAGCAAGAAGCTGCTCCAGACAAAGACTGCAGAGGTACGCAAGTTAAATACCAGTTAATCATGTTTGAAAGAAGTTGATGGTGTCCACAGACAAGATCCAGATATAGGCAGGAAGCGCTTGCTTTGGCAAGCACAGGGACCAGGGTTCGATCCCCAGCCCTGCATGCCACAGCAGCTCTGCTCCTGGGTGCACTGAACTGGCCACCAAAACTGGGCATGGTGGTGCACACCTGTAATCCCAGCACTGGGGAGGCTGAAAACAGGAGGATCACTAGGAGTCCAAGCTGCATAGTGAGACTCTGTATCAAATACTTAAAATGAGGAAAAAAGAAAACAAAAAACCAAGCATGGACAGTAGAGTGAATGACTGCTTTATGACTTGCTGGACTTCCTGGGACTGAAAACGACACCAGCCGGAGGTAAGAGTCCTCATGGGAGGAGGCTCACGTGGGACCACTGGAGAAACTTCGGACACACGATTCGTTCTTAAACAGTTTATGATTTTTGCCACTTTTCTCTAACTTCAAATTTCCAAATGAAAATACTAAAATACGTAAGAGCACTACAACATGACCAGTTTAGTAGAAGGCGTGCATGCTCAGTGCTGTCATAAGTCATTCCATATAACTGTGGCGTGGAGGGCCAAGCGGATGCCAGGCTTCAGCCATTTTATTCCTTGTCCTGGTATCTAAGTGGAGCTGACCCCCAGACTGAGTTTCTACTTTGGACTTTAACCTGTGAAAGCATCCTGCCCTGCACCTGGCCAACACGGGTGCACGTGTATTCTTGTGTCAACAGCCAAGCCACGCCACACACACACACACGCATCATGATCTCATACTCCAAGAGGTTGAGCTCGAAAAAAGAAAAAGGTTTCCCCTGGGAGAGCCAAGGGGTGGCCTGAGAGCGCTCCTCTCACGTCTCTGTGGTGTTTTATCCAGGTAGAAATGAACTTATTCCTGAGTGTCAGTTGCAGCACCTGAGCTTGTGGGCGTTGGTTCACAACTCTTCACACTAATGGTTAGACACAGTAAGGTTTATTTATTTCATAACTTAGGATTCAAGAAAAGCAAAATATTCAGGGCCCCATAAGTCATTAATCTTTTTACACTTAAGAGTCTAGGGCCTAGAGATGGGAAGGCCACACTGTAAAGCTAATACGCATGAAGAATATCTCTTCTCCTTTTGTCTGCGTCCTGCTTCACATGCACTTCCTGAAGCTAACTTTTGCCTTTGTTCCCTAAGCCTGCCCCCAACGCCTTCGTCTTCGACCCTGGCCTTCCCTCAGAGTCAACACTCCAATGCTTCTGACTCTTAATACACCGGTTCCGCCAGCAGGGCGACCCAGGTTCCGCACTGTAGCTCTCAGTCCTGCTGGAGGCGGCGGAGGGACCCTGACTCGGTCTTTACCAGAGGAAAGGACGTGGATGTGCAAAGGCTTCTCTTACCGTCCTCCAGCCTCTCAGGCCCCTGTTTGGCAATACGTGGACCTTGATCTTGGAAGCATTTTTCTTCTTTCTCCACAACTGAGCTGAAAATCCAGGTGTCTCTGTGCTCATAACGCTCTTGAGATTCTAGGTCCTAGAACACATTTTTAAAATGCAAATTTAAAAGAGAAAAATACTATTTAAATATTATAAACTTATCTTCTATCTGGGTGTTGCGGCACACACCTATAATCCCAGCATGCAGGAGGCTGAGGCAGGAGGATCACTGCAAGTTTGAGACCAGCCTGGGCTACAAAGTGAGTTCAAGACTGACCTGAATTGCATAGCTAATCTTGTCTCAAAACGACAAAACAAACAAACAAACAAAAAAAGAACTGCCTTTCATTAAGCATGATGACAGGTTAGAAATTTAACCGCAAGTTACCATGCTTCAAAAACCACACAGGATTATTTCTTACTTTGGTTAAAATTTAGATTTTACCAAGAAGCTATGTCAAAATCAGTATAATGGAGCTAAAGCCAACACCTTCTGTAAACTTCTGAAGCTACGTCAGTCCATTTGCTTTGCACATTTGGCAGTGGAAGGTGCCTAATCCAGTGGACTAGAGCCGGCTCCCAACCCCTCGTGGCGGCTGCCTGCGGCATTGCTGAAACACAGCAGAGGCTGTAAACACAGCACTGAATTTTTCAAGCCCTTTCTATGTCCAACAGCTCCAATCAATGAATTCAGCAATATTTAAACTAGAGAACATTATGAACTTAAATTTTCTTTATTTTTTCTGTATTTAGTACAGAGTCTGCAGGGTCTCACTACACAGATCAGACTCGGCGATCCTCTTGCTTTAGCCTCCCAAGCGCTGGGATTACAGGCGCACGCCACCACGCCAGCACAGCACACCAGGAATCGAACCCTGGTCCTTGCATTGGCCTAAGCAGGTGCTTTTATCAGCAGAGCTATCTGGTCCCCCTGGAACTTAAAATTCCTTTGCTTCTTGTGCCTCCTTTCAAAAGATGTCGATTATGAATAAAAACCTGTATCTATTTTATTTATGTATTTATTTAATTTTATTTTCAAATAATACAAAATAGTGATAGGAAAAAATAACAGCCCTGGAAATGATACAAGATTTCACTAAACAAAATAATTAGTATTCAACAATGGCTGCTGTGTTACATGATGCTATCTTCAAATGAGTGGTCTGGATTACCAGCAGTAGGCCCCCAGGCCCCCCGCCACAGCAGGGCCCAGAAGGGGCCGCTCAGTCACACCCCGAGCTGCTCCCCTCTGCTCACCTACAGGACCAACAAGAGAAAGCAGAAACGCACGTAACCTCCGAGCAGTTAGAGAACCAGCCCGCTCTCTACTGTCCCGCAGGACTGGGAGGCCAGCTCCGACCACACAGAAGGCGACTCACCCTAACATGGAGCATCAGTAAGAGTGACAAAGTCATGCAGCACCGTGGACTGCCCCCCACAGTCTACTGGGAGAGCGCAGCCTGTTGCTTCCCTCGGCCAGGCCCCGCGCCTGCGCCCAGGGGCGCCTGTACCTGTGCCCTGACTCAGCTCCCATCTGCTGAGGCCCACTCACCCTCAGGGGCTTGAGCAGCGCGGGTCACTCAGCACCACGACCCCTGACGGTGACTCTGCCCACTGTGCCCATGAGGGAACCGAGGCTCACAGGAGCCTGAACCCCCCGGGGAGCGGAGCAGCCAGGCTAGCAGGGACGCTGTGTGCCCCGCACACAACACACGCTGCTGCTCCTGCCAGTGTCGAGACCAGGAGGCGAGCCCAAGGGTTGTAAACTTTTAAAGTTAAAATAGTCTACACTATTTTATGCGTGGTGGCGCATGCCTGTAATCCCAGCACTTGGGAGGCTGAGGCAGGAGAACCAGTGCGAGTTCAAGACCAGCCTGGACTACAAAAGTGAGCTCAAGGCCAGCCTGAACTGCATAGCAAGATCCTGTCTCAAAAAGACAAAAAAAAAAAAAAGTCTACAGTATTAGTTTCAAGACCCAACTAATGCAGCTGACTTATAAAACAAAACACTGGAGTGCACAGAAGAGTCAAATCAACCCATCCTCTCCACTTTACACTTTAGAAGAGATCTCATACATGGTCCCTAGCAAAATTCGTAAGGCATGAAAACATATAAAGTATGCTGGGGGCCGGCGAGATCGCTCAGTGGACTAAGTATCTGCTTAGGCAGGAGCAGGGACTGAGGCTTGATACCCAGCACCACATGCTGCCCTGGCCCCGGGCACGCAGAGCCAGCCACTAAGTCATCCTGGCACTGGGAAAGCTAAAAATAGGGTCACTATGAGTCGGAGCTGCACAGTGAGGCCCTGTACCAAATACATTACAAAATAAATTAACGTATACTGGGTCCCTGGAATATCCCTTTCATTGGAATTTAGATTATAAACATTAAAAAGAATTCACTCTTAGAAAAAAAGACTTGCCAGAGATTCTGTATGAAAGTCCTCTTATAAGAGGGCCCAAGACTCCTGAATCCACTCTGAACAGCTGAAGTCGGAGCCAGCCATGGCCCACGCTGGTCACTTATAACTGTCTCTTCACGGGAGGCAGAGCAACATATTCTAGTTAAACACAAACGATTTGAAAACTAATCTGCACAGAAACATAATAACTAAACATAAAACTTCTGAGTTTTTCCAAAGACCATCTGGGTGTACAAAAGGCAAGGAACTGTGGGAATCAATTCTTACCTCCAAACCAGAAGGTGTCAGAAAATGCAGTGAGTTGATCTACAAGAACTTAATAAAGCACAGATTCATCTCTTACTCTTTAAAAGGTCAAGTGAGGGGCTGGTGAGCTAGCTCAGTGGTTTAAAGCGCCTGCTTAGGCAAGCTTCGGCAAGTGCTTAGGGACCACGGTTCAATCCCTGGCACTACACGCTGTGCCAGTCCCACCCCCAGGGCAGGCTGAGCCAGCCATAACATAAATAAAGTTTATTTAAAAAAAAAGGCCAACTGAGCATTCGCACATGAGCGCCATTAAGAGTAACTTCAGGCCTGCAGCCTGGGCTGTAAGCACACCGCTCGACTCACCGAGGTAAGGTGCTCTGGCTCCTCCCATCTGTCTTCGTAACACTGAGTCTCTTCTGGGGTTCCAGGGCCCTCCTGCAGCTCAGACTCTTCAGTGGTCTGTACTCCCTTGGTGTGCAGGTCTGTAAAATCACTCTGGCACGCAGCTACCATTAAAAGCATAAATTTTTTTTTTCTAAGGCCTCTGAACAATGATAAGATCCATGGAATTCAACTGGTGTTTATTCATTATCCAAATAAGATCATGCATGTTTTGCTCAGCTCTGAGTGAGCCTTATCAAAATTTTTGAAGGATTTAACTGGAAACTACATGATTTGGGGAAATTCTGACTGTAAATACTACTAAGACTTTAAGAAGTTTGTTTTGAATGTTTGCAATGTGAAAAGTTATACTTTTGCGTGAAGAAAGTCAAACTATGTCAACATATTTACTAGTTAAATGATATTTGGAATTAGTTTTAAAATACTGTAGAAAAAAGGAGATGAAATAACATTGGTAAAGGGACTGGGGAGAGAGCTCGGCAGCCTGAGTGCCTGCTTGGCAAGGACAACGACCTGAGTTCAATCCCCAGTCCCTGCATGCTGTGCCGTCCACTGCAACTGGACATGGTGGCACACGCCCAGCACTGAGGAAGCCGAGGCAGGAGGATCACTAAGAGTGTGGACTGGGTAGCCAGATTCTGTACCAAATAAATAAAATTAAACAAAAGAAAATAAAAATAATTAAAGTTGGTAAAAAGCTTTACTATTAAAGTTAGGGTGATACATAAATGTTCACTTATTATCTTGTTTATTCTGGATATATATATATATATATATATATATATATATTTTAAATATGTGAATCAGTCTTAATGACGTTAGAAGCAAAAAACTGACCAAAGCTGGACAGCAGCACAATTCACAACTGATAAAGGAACCGTGGCATTTACCCATGAAGAAGCACTACGCTGCCTGATACAAAGGACACGCCTGAGCCATTTATCAGAACGCACCCGTGGCTTGAGACCACAAGGCTCCGTGAATGAGTCCCACACACAAGCTTAAGGCCCCAGTGGCTTCCTACGTGAGGAACCCGAGCTGTAAGTTAAGAGCAAACTAAAAGCTGACAGGACGCGGGGAAATCTTTGAGAGACAGAAAAGGGATCCCGAGATGAGGGAAGGGGTGAAAGGAAGGACTCAGACGTGACATGCATGTGTGCCAAGTCCCCACGGGGCAACACCACTCTGCTGCAGACGTGGGCTAGTGGCAAGAGCAAAGCCAATGTCTGAACATTCAGCCACCAAGTGCCGCAGCGGGTGCTTTGCCCCCTTCTACTTTGGGGTGTAATAGCGACTTTACCGTGTTTTCTTGACGAATTTTTTTCTTCTTTCTTTGGAGAGGACTTCGGCATGCGGTTAGAATATATGTTTTTTATATCCAGTTCTCTCTCCTTTTCCTGCAAACAAACCCAACAGAAGGAAGAAGAGCCTCAGTTGAAAACAAAACAATTATCTTCCCCCCGTCAGTTTTCCTTATACACTGAGCTGAATCGAAGAATCCAACGTCTCCAGCACATTGAGGCCAGAGAAGGGCAGTAATTCTCCCTGACAAGTCCGATATATCCTGATAGGTCAAGAAGAGGCGAAGGGTCAGCCTTCATTGGGTAGCTTCTCCAACCTTCAGGAGGTAGTAGTGCCTTACCTGACACCAGGCTTAAGCCTAGCGATAAAGCATTTGGTACGACTCTCCTAAGTACAGCTTTGACTTACTGATAAAAATTGCACTACACTTTTAAACCCTGATGTTCCTGACATCTGAGGCAATGTTTTTTTTCCTAAGAAATGGAACCATGTACAGTAATGCATAATGCTGCACAGCTCTGCAGAAGTGCGGCCCGTCGGTGATCTCCAAATGAAATTTGAATGCTGCCTTGAAACCCTGTGAACGCGAAGGCGCTGCCTGAGACAGTGCTGACAAGAACCAGGGACGGTGTCATGGGAAGAAGAGCGCTGGGTGCCTCAAGCACACAACACGAATGTGGACTCCCACGATTTTCTTCCAGGAATTAACCGGCTCAGTCACACTGTTCCTATTGTAACTAAATTTTCCATTGTTAAAGTGATTATGTCAGGTTTGTTTGTTTTTGGTGGTACCAGGGACTGAACTCAGGACCAGGCGAGCACTTATTCCACTGAGCTATCTCACAAGTCCCTCTTGGTAGAACTGTGTACGCTATAGCTTATAAATGTGAACAAGTGCTTGAAAATAGTGTATTTTCATCTAGCCTATATTACAGGGGAAGCATGCTATTAAAATAAAGTGTTTAAAAGGGAAAAAGGTATCTATGTACATATGCAGTCTAACTTGGGTAACTGTACTACTGATTTCTGCCGGTCTATAGAAAGGAGCATTTGATGCTTAAAATTTTTATTTTTACTTTTTAAATTTTTTTCTTTTTAATTTCTTACAACTTTTTTTTTCTTAACAATTTTGCAGATTTATATCTGATAAACAACTACCTTGAAGATAATATTATGCACTACAACAACCACTGTCAAACTCCTGTTACTCTGTTTAATGAAACTGTTGTCGTTTCTAATGTTTGGTCTTTTTTCCATTTCATAGTCTTTAAAAAGTAGTAAAATAAAACAGCGCTCACCTTCAGTTTGTGATGCAGCTGCTGCAGCTCCCTCTGAAGCTCTCGGTTCTCGTCATGGGCCTCAAAGGCTCTCTTCCTTTCAGCAAGCAGCTGGCGTTGGAAGCTGTTTGTGCTCAGCTCCAGGTTTTTGGACAGCTCCTGCACACACGAGCACAGCAGCGAACAGGATTTCAGAAGAGCCCAACAGCAAAGCATAGCCATTTGCGGTGTCCAGAGGATGGCTTCAAAAGCAGTGCGCCCTGAGACGCCCCAGGCTGACGCACATTCCCGAGCACGCACGCACGCACACGCACGCATGCAGTCATTCACAAGGGGCGCAAAAAGACAACCAAAGGCGGGATGAGAAACGCTGGCTTGCAGAAACCAACGCTTGGGCAAACAATGAAATTTACTGTGCTACTAAAACACAAAGATTAAAAACAAAAAGTCAAAAGCCTGGGAGACAGCCTGCAGTCTAAGCACCTGCATGGTGAATGCAAGGACCCAGGTTCAAACCCCAGGTGCGCCGCGCAGGCCACTGCGACCGTGTGTCATAGTGCACACCTGCAATCCCAGCACTGGGGAGGCTGAGATAGGATTACTACGAGTCCAAGCTGCATAGCAAGAACGTGTACCAAATAAATAATTAATTAAATAATTAAAACATGGGGTCAGGGAGATAGCTCAGGGCACAAGTGCCTGCCTGGCAAGTACAAGGTCCTGAATTTGATCCTAGTTTCCTCAAAAAGACTATCAAAAATTAAAACAGAAGCTGGGCATGGTGGTGCACGCCTGTAATCCCAGCATTTGGGAGGCTGAGGCAGGAGGATTGGTGTGAGTTCGAGACCAGCGTGGGCTACAAAAATGAGCTCAAGGCCAGCCTAACCTGCATAGAGAACCTGTCTCAAAAAGCTAAAAAAAAAAAAAAAAAAGTGAGAGATATTACTGATATCTATCAATTATTTGGGGCCAGCGAGATGGCTCAGCAGTCTAAAGCATGTGCTTAAGCAAGCTTAGGCAACCTCAGGGACCACAGTTCGATCCCCAGCACCACATGTCACACCAGCCCCACCCCCAGGGCAGGCCGAGGCGGCTATAACCTTAAAAAAAAAAAAAAAAAAAAAAAGTGAGAAAGTTGTACAAGTTCAGAAATTGGAGTTTTGTGTCTGATAGACTTCTGTACATCTGAAGACTTTTGAAGAATGTTACCAAAATGCCCCAGCGAAAGGCTTTACATCTAGTCCTTTAAAGTTCACCAGCCTTCATTTAATTACGTTCTTGATTCTTTATCAGACTGCCCTTCCAAAAAACAGTATGTATAATTAACTTGCATTTCTTTAATTACTACTTGTCATGGTTTGGGGTTTTACTAGGAGAACAATATAATACACAACACATATTTTATAAGATTTTGTAACAGTCACCCGAAGAATCAAGTAGAGGGCCTGGATCCCACAATACTGTCCTGCATGAGACCTAGTGCCCGGAACAATGCCCTCAATGAGTCCCACTGGAGGCCTAGAGCCCACGGCAATGTCTCATGCAGGCCCGCCTCACGGACCTGCACTGGGAAGGCCAAAGATCGGTGGTGGAAGCTGGAAGGTCTGTGCCAGCAGGATGGAGGATCCGTCCTAGAAGGATCCTCACTGGAGCCAGGAAGTAACGCTCAACGTGAGAGCCAGAGCTTGCCCAGCCATCCTCAGCAACAGTGAGGTCCCGAGCTCCTCTGATAAGGAGGAGGAAAGCTGAACTCCACCAGGAAGCCCACGCACCGAGCTTCTCCAGGCAGCTGAGCCCTGCACTGTCCTCCCCTTAGGAGCCAGAAAGCGACGCTCAGGGTGAGGACATGGCCGCCCTCAGTGACAACAAGGTCCTGAATTCTTTCTCCAACAGGAACAGCCAAGTTCACCAGGGAAGCCAGCAGGACAAGGTCACCCTGCAGAGGGCCCACGAGAACCAGCAGCTTCTGACAGCTTCAGCAGCTGCCTGACAACTTCCAAGCGGCCTCTCTCCTCCTCCTGCTCTGCCTCTGTGGCCGCCCACACGCAGCACAGCGCTGGTTCAGTCCAGCTGGTGAAGCCCTTCGGCCACTGTATTCTTAACCAATGGTTACTTTACAATGTAAGAAGACTCTAAAGCAATGACAAAATGTGAAGAAAGTAAATTTAAAAAAAAAAATGTGAGAAAAGTAATTGGCAGGGAAAAACCTAAGAAATTTCTTGGAAATGAAGAGTTAAAGAGAAAGATGGGACTGGAAAAACTGCAATGAGTAGATATGTAAAAAATGGACGCTGGTTCTGAGGGACACAATTTTCATGCACTCTTAGGGCAGCCACCCACAGACCGCCTGCTGGGTGGAATGGAAGAACAGTCATTGTATACCGCCAGCCAAATCAAGCGCACCCCAACACCGCCTCTCCCCGCTGCTGGGGTTTAGGGACTTATTTCTATGGAGGGCATGAGGAGAGGTACAGAGGCAGATTTGGTGCATTGTGATTGGAGGGTTGGGTGACATCATGGGTCGCTAAGGGAGTTCAAATATCTCCTGTTACACTGTAAGGGCATCAGATAAACTCACATGAGTTACCTAAAGGAAGAAGTGTCCCATTATATTTGAAGTAACATTGCAAGGCCATCGGTTACACATGGCAGTAAAGACAGGGGTCTACACAAAGCAAGAAAAGAGTGCTCTGTTATTGGGCCTGCCTGCCATGTCCACTTGCTCTTGGGAGGGCATCCTGTGTAGGCTTTTATTTGCAATTTTTAATTTTCCCCTTCAATATATATTTCTCTACAGAGAAATACAAGGGCCAGCCAGAGAGCTCAGCAGACTAAAGCGCCTGCTTAGGCAGAGTGCAGTGGCCGGGGTTCAATCCGCACTGTGTAGTGCCGTGCATGCCTCGCCCCTGGGGCACACTGAGATGATGATTGAGACTGGGTGTGGCAGTGCACGCCTGCCATACCAGGGCTTGGGAGGCTGGGAACAGGAGGATCACTATGAGTTGGATCTATGTAGCAAGACCTCAGAGACACTGTACTAAATACAAGAAAAAAAAAGAAAAAAAAAAAGCACTATAAAGAAGAAATACAATTGGATATTAAATATATGAAAAATACTCTATCTTTATCCAACAGGAAGTCCAAATCAAAACTACAATGAGGTACCATCTCACCTCAGAAAAGCTATTATTGGAAACTTTTTAAAATGTTGCTAAGGATGCAGAGAAAAAAGTTTTACATACTGTTAGTAAGAATGCAAATCAATACAGCCACTATCAAAAATTAATTTCTCAAAAAGTAAAAATAGAACCACATGATCCAGAGATCTCCCTCATGGGTATCTATCGAAAAGAAACGAAGTCTGCACACAAGGGAGACCCATAATGTTATGGTTTATGTCTAGTTTTCCCCCCAAAGCCTCATGCAATCATGGGGTGGGGACTTCTAGAGTTCGAGACTTGAATCATAACACACTGGGATTATGTGTTTTAGTACTGATGAGACTATGGGTCTGAGTACTGCTGGGATTATTTGTCTCTTGATCCACTGGCATTATGTGTTTTAATACTGATGAGACTATGGGTCTGAGTACTGCTAGGATTACTTGACTCTTGATCCACTGGGATTAGGTGTTTTAGTACTGATGGGGTTATTGGTCTGAGTATGGCTGGGATTATGGGTGTGACCTAAGGCGGATAGGCTGAGGCAGAGAGCCTGAATGTGATATAGAGAGAGAGAGAGACAGACTTACGCTGTTGCTCTCTGCTCCTCTGGTTGTTCCACTGCCATGAATTGGATGCTCTCTGCCCTGTTCCACTCAGCCTTGGGCCAGCCGAATATGGACTGAAACCTCCAGCAACTGTGAGCTAAATAAACCTTCCCTTCCTTCATTTTGAGTGTTGGATATTTGTCCCAGCAATGAGTAAAAGTAATTAAGACACACATGCACCCAGTGTTACGGAAGAGGTCACAGGCACTGACACGTAGGATCAGTCTACGTGCTCATCCACACAGCACGCATGCATACTGGAGCCCACACGGCCACAGAGAAGCGTGAGCTTCAGGCATCACCAGCAGAAGGTTGGACATCACACAGAGACACGTGAAAGCAGGACGTCACATAAAGGTAAATGCGTGAAGTACGTCACGCAGAGAAACATGTGAAGGACAGACATCACACAAAGCGAACATGTGAAGGACAGATGTCACACAAAGGGAACACATGAAGGACAGACATCACACAGAGAAACACATGAAGGCAGGATGTCACGCAGAGCAAAACACATAAACACAGATGTCACACAGAGGGAAACACATTAAGGAAGGACATACACAGAAACGCATGAAGGCAGGGTGTCATGCAGAGAAACATGTGAAGGCAGGACATCACACAGAGAGAAACATGTAAAGGCAGGACATCACACAGAAGCATGTAAAGGACATGTCACACAGAAGGAAACATGTGAAGGCAGGATGTCACACAGAGAGAAACACATGCAGGAAAGATGTCACAGAGAAATGTGAAGAATAGATGTCACACAGAGGAAAACATGTGAAGGACAGACGTCACACAGAGAAACATGTGAAGACAGAGGATATCCCATAGAGAGAACTTGTGAAGACAGGATGTCACACAGAGAGACACATGTGAAGGACAGACATTACACAGCGAAACACGTGAAGGCAGGATGTCACAAGGAGGGAAACACATTAAGTAAGGAAGGATGTCACACAGAGAACATGTGAAGGCAGGATGTCACACAGAAACATATGGAGGAAGGACATATGGAGGAGAGACACGTGCAGGAAAGACGTCACACAGAGAAACACATAAAGGCAGGACATCACACAGAGAGACATGTCCATAGCAACACATAAAAACAAGCGGCACCTGTTATCTCATGAGTGGAAACTGAATGAAAACACCAACCTAGTAGTGCATGCGAGGGACTCGGAAAGTGGGGTGTGCCTGGGGTGGAGTGGGAGTGGGCAGCTGTGCCCGTACATTGTGCGCATGTGTGAAAGTATCACAGAGGTCCTGATAG
>PVKN010021286.1:0-15604 GCA_004027915.1 Capromys pilorides
TGCCACACAGATTCTGAAGCAGTCTATCACAGTATCTCATTAGCATCAGTGTCAGCTGGTCCTAAGTTTCCCCGGTTCACCAGGTCTTTGGCAGAAAACTGATACAATTTGCATAGTATTAAACAACTCAGCCCAGGCCCATCTACATTCATAAGATCACAACCCGATTAAGCTGTGTGTGACTTTAAATTCCTTTGTGTTACTCCCACAATATTTTGACAGTCCAAATCTTGGCTTCAATGCCTTTTTTTTTTTTTTTGAGATATATAACTGGATATGAAAGGGATTTAACCATCCTGAAAAGCAGAACGCACACATAAATCTTCCCCAATCAGACCCTGCTTGAATGATAAATTTATAGTCATCAATTTAACTAATTAAAGATACTAAAATATCACAATGTGATCTAAGTTGGTCACAATAATCACATAGAAAACATTCACCTTTGTTTCAAAAGTCCCTTTAAGGCTGGCAAGATAGCTCAGCAGTCTAAAGCACCTGCTTAGACAAGCTTAGGCAACTGTGTAGGGAATGTGGTTTAATCCGTGGCACTATATTTTGTGCCAGCCCCCAAAAAAACCTTTATTTAAAATTTTTATTTCTTTTTTAAAGTTTGTTTTTAAACTTTATTTATTTGTTTGTTATGGCCAGCTCAGCCTGCCCTGGGGTGGGGGCTGGCACAGCATGTGGTGCTGGGGATCAAACTGCGGTCCCTGTGATTGCCTAAGCTTGCCTAAGCAGGCGCTTTAGACCACTGAGCTATCTCACCAGCCAAAAAAAATCCTTTTAAAGCAATAATAGTGCATGAACAGTGTATGGCTGTGTTGTCTGCACAGAACAAACATCAGAGGACAGAGTGCAGAGACAAGAAGACACGTAGGAGGGGTTGCAGCCTCTTCCTTGTTTCCAAGAGTAATTTTCTAAAATTTAAATCTAACCATGCAATTATCTCATTTAGAAGATTCCAGAGGCCTCTTGTTTTGCCTAAGTCCCAATCCCCTAGCACCTAGAGGGAGCATTTGCCAGGGCCTGGCAGCCCCATCTTGCCTCTCTCTTTCTCACATGGTGGTCCCACTTGATTCCTTCATCCCATGAAAGAAATAGGCTGGTTCACAATGCAGTCATTCTGTAAAGATCATTCCTTCCAATGTCTTTTTTTCCCTTGAACACAAAATCCTCCCAATCATCCTCCCAGATCCAGTTCTCGGAGCACCAATACAACGGAGCCTCCCCAGCTCCTCAGGGGTGAGCCCCTTGGCATCCATCCATTGCAGGGTATCTGTCAACATCCTACCACCCCCACATAATCATCACTGAAGTCTCTGTGTCTCCACAACACTTGAGGACTCCTGAAGGACATCACTACCACTGTGGTACTTAATCCCCACCAGCACCACCCCCCACATTAAAGGACTCAGTGTGTCACAGAACGCCCACAAGGGAAGGAATGACTGTGTACCATTTTTCTAAATAAATTCCATGAAACGACACAGTCAATCAAAAAAAATTTTTATGTATTTAGTCCACGCTCTACAGGGTCTCACTACACTGATCAGACGCACAGTGATCCGCCAGTTTTCAACCTCCCAAGTGCTAGGATTATAAGCACATGCCACCACGCGTAGGCACACCAGGGATTGAACCTCAGTCCCTGTGTCTGCCTAAACAGGCACTTTAATCCGCTAAGCTATCTCACTGGCCCATCAATCAATTCATAACCAGTCATTATCTGCTGATGATCTATGTAAGTCTGGAAGTACTCTAACATAAGAAAAGAGGAGGATGAGCCAGGTATGGAGGTACACAGCTGAAACCCAACACCGTGCAAGGATGAGGCAGGAGAATTTCCCAAGTTTGAGCCCAGGATGGGTCAACCTAGTAAGGCATTGTCTCGAAATTTAAAAAAATAAAAAATAAAAAGTGCTGAGACTATAGTTCAGTTTGGGTTCAAGCCTCAGTGCTAGAAAAAATAATCCAATTAATAAGATGAAAAGACCAATTCATTACACTAAATTTGTTCCTTAGAGTAGCTTCTACATTAAGGGTACACAGAGGGAGATAATAAAAAGGAGGCTCTAGAAAATGTGAGTCTAATGTGACTGTACCAAACAAGATACACTCATTTACCTTTAACTTTTGTTACATTATACACCTTTGTTTTCAGTGCTATGGACTGAACACAGGGCTTTACACTGAGCTGCACCCCTAGACCTTTTCTATTTTTTATTCTGAGAAAGGGTCTTGCCAAGTCGTTAAACTGTCCAAGCTGGGCTCAGACTTGCAATCCTCTTGCCTCAGCCTCCCAGAATGCTGAGATTTAGGGTCTGTGCCACCATGTCCACTTGGATTCTACACTCTTGAAATGTGTTGGATGGCCCAGGATTTCAATGGTACCACTTGTCTTACCTAAAATATCTGTTCTACATCTCTCCCCAGCTTACACAAAAGGAGCCAAATTAAGTGAGGAAACAACCAAGCACAAAACTTTTCATTTTTAATCAAACCCGAGTTTCACGTGTACCACACAAGCGCTCTACCACTGAGCCATGCCCCTGGCCCTCAAATTACTGATCCAACTCTCTATTGTCTGCCACTAGCCAGTGGCTTGGATGTGTGTGTTTGTGTGTGTGCATCTCATATGTACACAACTACAGGGAGAAAACCAGATGAACTCTGTTCAGTTGTAGGGTTGGTAGCTGATAACTGAGAATTGTTGGGAGGCTGAAGCTAGAAATTGATCCAATGTGGGAGGGCAGGATGAGGCCTCACTGCCTAAAGCAGTCAAGCTATCTCAGTCCTGAAACAAACATCCTGCCTGGACACTGTTGGCTATTAGTTGCTAGGCAACCTTGTGTCTTGTAACTTTGCAAAGGTCTAAATAAAGGCACCTACTGTTGCTCTGTGGTCCTTTGCCAATCAGGCATGGTTCCCCATCTGACCTCAGATATTATCTCTTATCTTTATTTTCTGGATCCTTTTACTGTTTTCTCCCAGGGACCACTGAGAGACCAAGAGATCCCTACAGAGAGTAAGTTCAATTTTGGCTAATGGATGCTAGCCCATTATACTCTTCCACCTATCAATAATGAAATTATTTCCATCTCAAAACATAGCAGGCTATGTGGCCATGCAGGCCAATACCACAGATCTCAGCCTCTCTCAAAGGAAGGTCTCATGACCTAGTTCTCACCAACAGCTGCTGAAGAGAACTGATGTATGCTACTTCCACATTACTTCCCTAAAAGGAAACTGCCTGTTCTCCACCTTCTCCCTTCTCCGCCTGACCTAGAAACAGCCAGGGCTGAAGAGGCTGCTTGGATATGACCCGAAAAGCGAGGGGCCAGCATGGAAGAGCCCTGGGGCACAGAGTGACTTTCCTTCCTACTCAGTCAGGACAATCTGACACCAGGAGTTCTCAACCTCAGCAAAACTTGAGGTCACTGGTGAACACAGTGATACCTAGCTTCTTCCCCAGAGATCTTGGGGTGACTGATGTGTGGCACAGCCTAAACTTTGGGCCACTGCAGTCTGGGATCTCTTTGTTATAGTATTTAGTCCACACCCTAAATAATAGAAATGGCTTCTCAATAAAATCTCAAAGAACACAAAGTTTCCTTTATCTAAGTTTCTCAAATCATCCTGGTCTGAAAAGAAAATTCAAAACCAGAAAGGTCAGACTTCAAAACTGACCTATTAAAGCTATGCAGAGCTTTCAATGTCATTTTTCAAGACAAGAGTGTCTCAGAAAAAATTTCCCCAAGACTTTAGGCCAGTGAGAACCTTTTTGGGAGTAAACCCCACTTGCATTTATTACAAAGTGACAACATTGCAATTAAACCTGAATACTGAGGCTTTTGTTTAGAGAAAAACTCATACATTAACATCTTCTGTTTTATAAATAACATGAATGCCACAGGTTGCCACCACTGATTTTAGGCTTTTGCCCCTTCACCCTTAACCCCAGCTGATTTTTTTTTTCAGGGGGCAGGCACTGGGGATCAAACTCAGGACTTTGTGCTTACCAGGCAGGCACTTATGCCACTGAGCTATCCCCTACTCCAGCTGATCCCTGTTGTATGTTTCATTAAAAGTGAGTCATCAATTCCTCAACAAGTGTTGATCTCCAAATTTGTAAAAACATTATAACCTGCACAATATTTTTGTACATTTAAATGAATTCAGTAATTAGTCTCATGCCAGTTGAAAGAATCCAATCCTCGCCATATTGCCTCTGAAAAGTCAAATACTTTAGATACAGGCTATGTCTTAGATAGGATGTTACATTTTCTTTGGAAGGAAAAACAAGACATTCATTCAGTTCTTAATTCATTCAAAAGACACACACTGTATCCATGCTAGTGCCTGGTGCTGGATTTGACTCTTAGTGCCTCGGAGGAGCCCAGGTTGAAAGGCTGTGGCTGTGGAGTAAGCAGACAGCGCCAAAGCAATGTGGGATGTAGGCTTCTGTACGGGTGAGTTGGGTTGCTCTGCAGCCCAGCTCACTATAGCTGAACTGCAGCTGCATGGGATGTACACATGCAGGTCTAAATGAAGCAGTAAGGGGCACTCTGGTAAAGGGCATCCTCCGCCATATTATATACCAGTGGTGGCAAACCTATGGCATATGTGTTGTTTTTCTTTTAAGATAAAGATGTTAATGTGTGAGTTGTTCTTTTCTAAATTAACACCTCAGTATTGAGGTGCAATTGCTATGTTGGCATTCTGCAATAGACAAGTAAGCTTGGGGTTGCAGTTTGGTACTGGGGATTGAACCCAGGGCCTTCACACTGAAGGTACTAGAATCAAACTTGGGATCTTGCACTTGCCAGGCAACCACTTATCCTGCTGAGCTATCTCCCTAGCCCTTAAGTTGCAGTTAGGATGCTTCATTATAAAAGGTCCACCATCACTGTACCAACAATGTGGACCACATGGACAAAGAATGACAAAAACTTAAAAAACAAACAAAACAAAACAGAACAACACACGCGCGCGCACACACACACACACAACTGCCAGCCCACAATGGCAGCTTCTACTTTTGACCCAACTTATTTTTGCAACTATGTGAGAAGAATTCCTAAATTGCCACCCATGACATTAACTTCCAGTTTTTACAGCTTTTTAAAGCAATCACTTCCTTCACAATGATTGACAGATGAAGTGAGAACGGCGCGAGTGCAGACTCACTAGACAGAGTCCGGCATAATTCCTCAACACCTGAAGGCCCCCTGATCAGATATCTCTCTTCTCTAGGCTAACGTGAGCCAGACTGGAATTTTAAATGAACAGTTTCTATAATAAAAGATTTACAAATTAAAATGTGTTTCATTGTTTTTTTTTATTAAAAATAATTTTAAAAATTCAATAAAAAAATAAAGAAATAAAATAAAATGTGTTCTAAAGAAAATCAACCAATGTTAATTTTCTTTTTTGTTATAGTTTGGACATCCTTAGTTAAAACAACCCAAATGCTCTGAAATCTGACATTATATGGGTGCTTACATGATGGTCACAAATGGAAAAGCTGTCACCTAACTTCAAGCATTAGAGCACATCAAAATGCAAGCGTGCTGAAAATATCCCATAAAATTATGTTCAGGATGTATACATTAGAATTAAGTAAAACAGGGGCAAGGGAGATAGCTCAGTGGTCTAAGCACCTGCCTGGCAAGCACAGGACTGAAGTTCAATCCCCAATACCACATGTCTTACCGGCCCTGGAACCCCAGATGCATCATGAGGGCATGGTGGCACATGCCTATAATCCCAGCGCTGGGCAGGCTGAGATAGGAGGATCACTATGAGTCTGAGATGCATAGTGAGACCCTGTATCAAACAAACAAACAAATTTGCAAATGGTATTAAAAAAGTAAGTAAAACAAATGAATTTCTTCAGGTCCCATCCCTAAGATACCTTATTATGACCTCAACTATTCCAAATTTTTTAAAAAGAAATTAAAATCCAAGACATTTCTGATCCCAAACATATAACGGATATTCAACCTGTACTTTTTTACTTTGATATTAAAAAATATGATACAATAAATTTGCCACTTGAAGACTTTTGAATAAAAGACAAAAATAAAAGATACACTAAATCTGTTACATAAGGACATAAGGACTTGTAAATTGTGCCTTCAAATTGATTGATCTCTTCCTTTTTGTTTTCTATGTTTGGGGTTTGCTTAGGGAAGTTCTCAGAGCAACAAAATATATTCTCTCATTTTTTTTTTAGTATTTATAATATTCTTGATGATGATGATCTCATTAAACTCTCTGGAATTCATTTGAATGTACGATGTGGAAGAATTACATGAAATGTTTTGTGATATCCAGCTGTTATACTCCTCCCCCTGAACTCAAAGCACAGTGTTTATTCATAAACCAAATTCACACAATTTTGAATTTCTACATATGAAGCTTATTTATAATTGCTATCTCGACTTATGACTGGTAAAGCAGATTCCCATTATTTTACTTATTCAAAATTCTATTAATTATTTTTGTCTGTTTTATCCTCTAGACCAAAAATAAATAGCTTACCCGATTCTTTGGGGTTCTCATTTAGATTCTGAATTTACAGTCTGATTTGAGGAGAACTGACATCTACATAATGCTGCATCTTCCCATCAGGTAATAGATTGTAACTCTTCACTCATTCTGATTTTCTTTCATTTCTCAATACAGTTTTTTTTTCTTCACACTAATCCTGGCAGTAATTACTTAGTGATCTGGTTTACAGAAATATATTAAGAAACACTTTTTAATTTTAAAGTCAGAATTTTGACGTCTTGAAAATTAATATTCAAGTAATTTCAAAGCAGAAAGCTGTGAAATAGTTTTAATAAGACCGATTGTGCAAAGCTTCAGCAGGTGTGGACACAACATTTAGACAGTGGTAGGGCTATTACTTTTTTCCTGCTAGGCTTAAACACCAGAGCTATGATGTCACAAATCTGACCTGAATAAAATTCAATGAAGTGGGGTGGGCTGAGGATATAGCTCAGAAGCAGAGTTCCGGCCTGTCAAGTGCAAGGTCCTGAGTTTAATTCCCAGTACCAAACAAACAACAACAAAAATTCAGCAAAGTCTTGCACTCAGGAAGCAAACAGGCAGTTTTCTTTTCTACTGTTTGTTTGTTTGTTCTCCCTTACAGTGCTGTGGATGGAACCCCGGGCCTCACAGTGAACCATCTCTTGTCCCTGTTTCATGCCCAGAGGCTGTAACTCTGTCAGAGGCTGGAAATCTGTTGGCACTACTGCATTGGTCAGGACTCTGGTTTGTAGATGAACTTACTAAAACTCCCCACATTTTTTGTCATCAGAGCCTCTTTTTGAGTCATCTAATGCAGCTTCCAAGAAGCACACACAGCCTCTCTCCACCGAAGTCATTTACAATGTAGTACACTTTGCCTCTGTGGATGATGCTGTCACAGAAATTCATACCCAAAGTCACCAGCGCTCTTCCATTTCCTATAAACTGACAACTGAGGTTCCTGAGGCCTTGGAAGCTACTACCATCACACATAGGCCCCTAAACTGGCTATTTTTGAACAAGAGGTGGGGATGTAGCCCAAGGATAGATCATTTGCCTAGTACACAAAGGGCCCTAGATGGTATTCCTAGTATGGGTGAAAAAAAAATCCAGAATTTTCAAACACATAAAAGAGTATAATATACCAAACCCTAGTAACCTATCACTCAACTCCTTAGCAGTTTTTAAGACTTTAGACTAGTCCAATTATCCACCGCTCTTCTCTACCTTTTAAAGCATTTATTTATTTATTTATTTATTTATTTATTTATTTATTTATTGCCTTCTGTGCTGCTTTTATCAAAGAGCTAATTTCAAATCTACATTAAGTTGAATACAGTCTTTGTGATGAAGGCCTGGTAGTCTCATTTACAAAAACATACTCAGTATTCTCTTTGGCCTTAAAATTTCAGGAAAGGAACTTCAAAAGGCTTTGTGGTTGCATGTTTCAGCACTAGAGCACAGGAGTAGACTATGGCATTCATAGTAAGATGTCCTTCAGCTACCAGTGCATCAAGTCTATTCAGCAGGTCATTCTTTGATAATTACTTCCACAAATTCTCCATCTCCTGGCTTTGACTTCAATCTTACATTTTCTGCATCATCTCCATTGATTGTCACTGTTATAATATGTGTGGTACAATTTGACAAGTCTCGGTCCCTACATACAACTGGGGAACATAAGGCAACATCGCCTTTATACCCAGTTTCTTCCTCTAGCTCTCAAAATGCAGCTGCTTCTGGGCTCTCATTGTCATCAATGAGACCTGCAGGGACCTCTGGCAGCATCCACCCACTGGTGGTCTGAACTGCTTCACCAGAATGATATACTCATAATGAAGAATCCTTTGCAGCACTGGGATGACTGCTACTTCCTGGTTGTACGTTTCACTCTTTCCCAAGTTCTAGTTTTACCAGTAGGATCCATGTAAGTTGTTTTTTTAAAGCTTGACCCATTTTCCTTCTGAAATTAACTCCTCTGAAATAATATGTTGTTTGGTATTCTGGGAAGAATCCATAGGTTCTTGGTTCTCCATTTTCACCTTAATTTTTATAGTCCACAGATGAGAAGGCCCAGCCAGTTCATGATCTTATTACTAAATACAAGCAGCAATTTAAGCATGCATAAGATGCCAGTCTTTCTATTGGAAGGAGTAGGGTGAAGAAGGGAAAGAAGGCGAAAAGAAAATACAAAGAAGAGCCTGCAGAGGCAGTTGTACCAGATGCCACTACTCTGGCTTCAGACACCTGCGCCTCTCGTGGGGTGGAGAGGACGTCTCCACCTTTTAAGGCATTTTAAAGTAAATCTCAGATCAAATATTATCTTACTACTTCAGTTCACATTTCTAAAATTTGTGCACATTTTCCTTTCATAAACACAATTACCCACTCCAACCTAAAAACACTAATTCCTGAAGCTCTAATTCTTAGCCACTGTTTAAATTTCTATGATTCTCTCAGAGATGGCTTTTGTGTAGCTGGTGGGTTTGAATCAGGGTCTGATCAAGCTCCACACATCGACCTGATTGTTGTTAACTTCTGTATTTCTTAAATCTATTTTGATCCAGAGCTCCCACTGTCCCCTTTTGATCCAGAGCTCCCACTGTCCCCATCACCTACCTTCCCTCATCATTTCACAGGCTTATGGCTATAGAACCAGAGGTCGCCCCCACTCAGTACTTGGCTGTGTGCCTCCTAATGAAGTCATTCAGTTTATTCCTCTAACTCCTCATTTCCTATAAACTGAAAGTGCTAAAAGACTGGGTCATGTTCAAGTCCACCTTTCATGGGCAGGAATACTTATGAGACAGTCCGAGGGTTTCACGTGGTCTTGCATAAGGAAGCACTTAAGTCACTTCATCACAGTGAAAGTTATGACAATTCTATTGATCATCTGATCCCCCTATTTAAAGTTCCCCATCACTTTTCATTTAGTGATTTCACACACTGATGACTTCTGTCCAAATCAATATTGTTCACAAAATGTGATTTTTGAAAATACCATAAATCTGCTGCAATCCTCTGGTAAAGAACTGTTCCTATCAACTAGGGCTTCTTAGCTTCCCTAAAATGTAGTTTAAATAGAGGGGTAAGACAAACCATCCTTTTCCTTTTCATTTCTACTTCTCAGAGAGTTTGTGCTCAGTGTTATTGCCAGAGAGGATGAATAATGCATTTTGTTTCATTGTGTTTGGAGATCGCTGTTTTTGGAGACCATATCCATTTACTATGGCTGCTGTAACAGATTACCATAATGTGGGTAGCCTGAAACAACAGAAAGCTATTATTTTACAGACTGTAGGTCAGGGGTGTGCAAGGGGTTGCACTCGGCTCACTCCAGTATCAGGGCTCCTCTGTGGAGGCTCTTAGGGACATCCCAGACACCTCATCTCCCTGCTGTCTCCAGAAGCCAGAGGCTGCCCTTCTTTCTTGGTCCATGGTCCCCTCCTTCAGCTTCACAGCCAGCAATGGCTAGGACCCCCTCTCACACTGCCTCACTCTAACACACTGACCCTCGCCATCCAGGGGAACCTCTCTTACCCTAAACCAGCGACGGTGAACCTGTTAGAGACCAAGGGGCAAACTGAAACCCCAGACCCACTTATTTATCACAAAATTCAACGTTGTAATTAAACCTGAACACTGAGATTTTAGTTTAGAAAAAACAACTCTACATTAGCATTTATCTTTAGGAGAAAAACACAGTAATGTGTGTGCCACAGGTCTGCTATCATTGTCCTAAACTCTGGACTTCAGCTGCCTTAATTCCTTCAGCAACTGTGATACTCCTTCAAATGACATACTCACAGATGCTAGGGGTTAGAACAGAGCACTCTCAGAGGCCAGCGTCCTCCTGGGTTTGTATATTTTCAGAGAATTTTAATCAGTTGCAGACAGTACACTGTTTTGATGTTTACATGCTCTCACCTTTGACCACTAGGAACCCCTTCTTCTGGCCTGAGTCTGTCAAACACGACCACCCTTCTCTCTGGGATCCCGTGTTTTCTGATATAACAGGCAGCCTCCTCGGGGTTAGGTCCTGCACAGGCGTGTTGCTGTGTAGGATGGGGGTGGAGAGTGCAACTGTTTGCTAGGCTTCTTAATGGCTAGAGCTGATAAATACAAATATTTGAAGAGGAAAAAGAAAAATCTGAATTTCCAACGGCTTTCCAATTCAAACTTTAACCTTACTGGGTTTTCATTCCACTATTAACTCATACTCATGGATTTTTTTCATTTACAATTAAAATCTTGGTTCTAACAATAACAACATTTTTAAGATACAACTTTTTCTATATATTCTATACAAAATAATTTCAAATTATCAATAACATCACTGCTAACTCTAAGACTTCTGAATGAAGCTTCAAATTTCTTTGAGACTTATACAATGGAGTCTTACTCAGCTATAAAAAGATAAACTCCAGGCTTTTATAGGTAAATGGATGGAATTACAGACCATAACTACATTATGCAAATAACAACAGTTGTCAAAGTCCTATTAATTTGTTAAGTAAAATTTAATATCATTTCTAAAAAACAAAAACAAATTTCTTTGAGGCTGTACTTATCCTTAAAATACAGAGAAAGATTTGACATCACCATGCCAAGACTGAAAATGCTCATGTTTTACTTACTTGTAGGTACTTCTAGAGAAAGTTTCACATCTGGGACAAAACATATACACAGCAGCAGCCAGGGTTAAATCCCCAGTGTGCCGTGCCAGCCCCACTCTGGGGCATGCTGAGAGGGCAACCCAGACTGGATGTGGTGACGCCTATCTGTAATCCTGGCTCTTGGGAGGCTGAACACAGGCAAGTCAGATCTATGTAGTGAGACCGTGTAGACCTTGTACTAAATACAAAAAAAAGAAACATATAAAAATATTCACTGTGATAGCACTTGTGAGATGAACATAGGGCTGAGGAGATCATAGTCCTGACATATATAGCAACTCAGACAATGGAAACAGGCATATACACTATGGACAAGGAAAAGCTTGAAAGCATTACTAGATACCAGAGGCCTGGCATGAATGGATTCACTAATGTGTTCTTGATAAACAATTCCCTTGCAGCATGATCTCAACAGTCTTTCTGTGTAAAAGTTAAATACAAACATGGACCATCAATGTTCTATCACCATTCACAAGTATAAAGTTTAACATTTAAAAAATCCTCTATGTATCTAGAGCTACTGACGATATGTTTAAGCTACAGATGTCCATTACCTACTGACAGGAAGAGATAAGAATTCTGATTTTGTTTTTTAAAATAAGAATGGGCCTGAGGATGTAATTCAGTGGTATATATAGTACTTGTGTAACATGTATGAAGCCCTAGGCTCTATCTCTAGCACTGCAAAAAATTAAAGTATGGATGTACCTGAAACTACAAAAATGTTTGCATTTTAAAAGTTTTACTAACCTCTGACATGCAGCTTTCCTCAAATTATAACACTGTCATCATTATTAATTACTGTCATTTAGGGAATTATGACATCTTATCGCCTAGTAAATTATTCACGCATTTACTGTGAATAACACAAAATGTGCAATGAAATTATGCTACCAGAACACCTGCTCAGATCTTTGTAGCAAATACCTTTTATTGCATGAAGATAATGCTTTTTTGGGGGGAGGTCTTTTTGAGACAGAGTCTTGCTATGTGTTTTAGGCTGGCCTTGTGCTCACTTTGTAGCCCAGGCTGGTCTTGAACTTGCAATAATCCTCCTGCCTGAGCCTCCTAAGTGCTGAGATTACAAGTGTGCACCACTACGTCCAGCTTAAAATAGTGCATTTTCAAACTGACACTAATGTCTAACATTAATGATATTTCTCTACCCAATTCAAGAAACTTTCCTTCAGAATAAGAGTTGGGTATAGTGGTGCATGTCTATAATCCCAGCACTCTCAAGAGGCTGAGGAATAACAATCTAAAGTTCAAGACTAGCCTGGGTAATTTAGCAACTTAAAATGATTCTGACTCCAAAGAAAAGATATTTTAAAGGTCTGGTGATATAGCTCAGTATAAAGGACCTGGACTCAACTTCAAGTACTGAACGGTATATACATGTATGTGGAGAAGGCAGGGGGGTGTCATCACAGTTTTTCATTTCATTTTGCTTTGGTCTTGTTTTTTGCTTTGTTTTGTTGCAGTATCAGGGGTGGAACTCAGGACCTTGTGCTTGCTAGGCAGGTGTTTTTGGTGTGGTCTTGGAGATAGCATTGCTATTAGTTCAGGCTAGTCTTGAATTTACAGTGATCCACCTGTGTCAGCCTCTGGAGTGCTGGGACTATAGATATGCTAGGCTCTGAAGCTGTTTTAAATTTTTTTTTTATTTTATTTTTGATACCTAGAATCAAACTCTGGACCCTGCGCTTGCCAGACAGGCACTTACGCCACTAAGCTATATCCCTGGCCCTCTGAAGCCTTTTAAAATGCACAGACTTTGGAAAAAAGAAGGTCTACACTTGGCCTCAGCTATGCCAATTGTTATCACCGTGACCTTGTGCAGTGAACTTGTTCCTGAACCTGAGTTTCCTCCTTCTGAAATAGTGATGCTATTATGGAGTCATTTCCAAGAATTTCTGAGTAAGAAAAAATGCTTGTCCTCTGGCAATAAAAACCTTGTATCAAAATACAATGCAAATGGCAGAGAAATGCCAAGGGTCCCTGGGGCAGGCAGGTTCAGTGATAGTGTCACTGTCGGTATTATCTACCCTAGTGGAGAACAGAACCATGCAAATATGTAAACCTAAGTTGTCACAGAAGCCACACACTGTCAGAGTTCGAGTGCTCTACATTTGCACAAAGCCACTCTAGGTGTCAATGACTTGATCCCTATGACTAGGGTGCTGAAGAGCCAGGAACTACAACTACCTGACCATCGGCTATGGCCCATAACTGCAATGCCATCTTCTAGTGGTCAATTCTGGTGGCTGCTCCACTTTCCACGAGGGCAAGACAGCAGCCTCAAGTCATGCAAACTTCAGGAGTTCAAGCTCAGGCTGAGTCCATGACTAATATAAAGCAGTAAACCTGGTATTCAAAGTGTAAATCTGGTTTTTCAGCGAACCTGCTGTGTGAATTAATGCACTTTGGGGATTAGGTGCCACTAATTTTTTGGAATTCTCAAAAGGGACTTTATGTAAAAGGAGAACCACTGCCCTGTGAGGAGAGAAAGGGTCAGTCAGGCCATCTTGGCTGAGAGGTGAGTTCAGCAATAGGAGACATCAGACAATGCTCAGTCCAGTAGCAAAACCTCATTCCTAAATCTAAAAGTTTGACAGCTACTTCTAGATCCAGTAGGGACACTCTCTAAGAAAAAAGGCAGTTTTCCCCAGAACATCTTTGGAATATTTTTTAAAAGTCCTATCTACTATGAGCAAAGTTGTAAAAACTAAAAAGAATATGTTTATAAAACTATAAAGCAAGTTGGGGCCGGGGAGATAGCTCAGGAGAATAAGTGCCTGGCAAATGCAAGGTCCTGAGTTCAATCCTCGGTACCACACAAACAAACAAAACTATAAATCAAGTATTAGTGGACATAGGTCTCTTACAGTCTCAGCTACTCAGGATTACTTAAAGAGAACTCTTGAAGCTATAGGCGCAGGCAAAGACTTTATGAACAAAACCCCAACTGCACAAGAAATACTGCAAAGAATGAGCAACTGGGATCTCATCTTATTAAAAAGCTTTTTGCACAGCAAAAAACTTATCAACAGAGTGAAGAGTCAACCCACAGTGTAGGAAAAGACTTCTGCTAGCTGTTCTAAGACAAAGGATTAATATCTAGAATATATAAAGAACCCCCCAAAAAAATCACACTTGCCAAATTTAAAGACCTAATCCAGAACTTTCTGCCTACGCATTTCTTCAGGAATTCTACTTACTTTCTAAGGCCAGGGAGATAGCTCAGGGAATTCTACTTACTTTCTCTTTCAGTAGATACAGTGTTTCTGTTTTAATATTTAGATCTTTGATCCATTTCAACTTTAGTGTAGTGCATGATGATAGACATGGGTCTAATTTTAGTCTTTGCCATGTGGAAAGCCAATTCTTCCAGCACCATTTATTGAAAAGGAAAACAGGACCTGTAATCCCAAGCTGGTGAGGCTGACACAGGAGGATCACTACAAGACTATGAGTCTGAACTGCATAGCAAGACCCTGTATCACATAAATAAATAAATAAGTAAATAAATAAATAAATAAATAAATAAATTGATTAGTTAATTAATTTAAAAGGCTTTCTTCCAGGGAACATATTTAGCTCCTTTGTCAAAGATAAGGTAGCTGAGTTTGACTGTAGTTGTGTCTGCATCTTGTAATCTGTTCCATTGATCCGCAGGTCTGTTTTATTTCAAGTCAGAGATTGTGATGCCTCCTGCTTTGCCTTTGTTGCCTAGGACTGCTTTTGCTATTGCAGGTCTCTTCTGATTCCAGATGAATTTTAGGAATGTTTTCTCTAGATCTGTGAGGTATGCTAATGGTATTTTGATTGAGACTGCATTAAATCTAAGTCTATATAACAGTTCTGGGAATATGGCCATTTTTACAAGGTTGGTTCTTCCTATCTATGCGCAAGGAATATCTGCCATTTTCTGAGATCCTCTTTAATCTCTTTTTTAAGAGTACTGTAATTTTCAATGTATAGATCTCTTACTTTCTTTGTTAGATTGATTCCTAAGTATTTCATTTTTGTATGCTATTCTGAAGAGTGTAGTTTCCCTAATTTCTCTTTCAGAGAAATTGCTTGTAGATGATAGCTAAGATAACTACTGTACTAATCTGTTCATTGAAAGGAACAGTTAAGTGCTTGTATTGTTTGGTCAATCTTACATGACTATCTGGTAATCTGAGCAACTACTTTGAAGATAATAATATTCAAGTATAAATAGCAAATAAATATATGAAAAAAGGGTCAACATCACTGGTCATTTAGAGATGCAAATTAAAACAATGTCGAGATTTCACCTCATTCTAGAAAGAATAGCTGTTATGAAGAAATCAACCAATAACAAATGCTGGCAGGGCTGTAGGGAAAAAAGAACTGTTCTCCACAGT
>PVKN010021287.1:0-15595 GCA_004027915.1 Capromys pilorides
TATACCATGAAAATCTTCCATGCTGGGAAGAAAATATTCATGGCATACTTTTATATATTTTTATCATGAATGATTTTAAGTAAACTTTTAAAGAGATAGTCATAATGACCTTCTGATTATTTTATAGTTTCACTAAAAAATTAAATAACAGCTATGTCCAACTACTTTTATTGTCTTTTATGGCAAGGTTTTTAGAACTGACTATGAGAGTGAAAACAGAAATTAAGCTGATTGAGACATCATGTTCTAGACAGGTATAATAGTACTCTATTTCCTCTGCCCTGGAGGAAGAAATGGGCTGGATATGAATACAGATCCATAGACTTTTGAGCTATACTATGGCCAACTCTAAAGAGTGTGGATTAGCTGGGCGAGGTGGCTCACACCTGTAATCCCAGCACTTGGGAGGCTAAGGCAGGAGGATCAATGTGAATTTGAGACCAGCCTGGGCTGCAAAGCTGAGCTCAAAGCCAGCCTGAACTGCATAGTGAGACCCTGTCTTGAAAAGACTAAAATAAAATACATAAAGAGTGTGGACTAGGTTATATATATGAAAATTCTAGAGGAGGATTGCATATTGTTTTAAACCTCTTTCTTCTTAATATTTTTAAATAAAAACTTCCTACTAAATTTTCCAGATTCAAAATGATAGTAATCATTAACTACCATACAAACTTTTCTTGACACAATGTATCAACCAGTAAAATTCACCCCTTGTCAATTTGGCAACCAGAAATTTCCTTAAACCATTTTTCAGGTGCACAGACATGCTTATTAACATTTTACAACTTGAACATTATAACACAGGTTTAACTATCATTAAGAATCACTATTGAGTCTAACAACATTGTATTACATTAGAGCCACAATATTTTACCCCTGGAACCCCCCAAAACTTATGGACATCCCTTTATGCAAAAGTCCATCTCTAAGAGTTGCCAGAATGCTAACAGTTTCATCATTGCTGAAAAGTCTAATTCCCGAGGCTCCTCCAAGATTTAAGGAAAACTCTTTTAACTGTGAGTCCCGTACAAATGAAGAGTTAAATATGTCCAACATTCAGTGGAACAAGAAAACAGCTGCCATTCCAAAAGATACAAATACAGAAAGCATTGGGACCAAAGCAAGTCCCAAATCCCACAGGGCAAACATTAAGTCCTATAGTTTGGTGTTCAACATCTAAGGCAATTTGTGGCAAATGAGCTCCATGTGGCTCCACCTCTATGGCGTTTCTGTTGGTTGTACCTCCCATAGTTTTGAGGCTGGCTTTGTTGTCTCCTTGTAGCTTTCCTCAGATGAACCATGTTCCTGGCCCATGTTCTTGGTTTTCCTTTGAATAGGCTTCTCATTCACAGCTTTATACACTGCCCTCTAAGGGGTACATTGCCTGGCCTCCCAGGCCCTCTGAAATCTAGGTGGAAGCCTTCTTAACCTCAGGACTACTGAATTCTGCATGTGCTTAAAACTGACACCACATGTATGATGCCAACATCCACTGCCATCTGGAACAATAGCCAGGCTTTCTTCTCTCTTGGCTGTAGCAGTTAAGTGCCTGGATTGCTGAGCACTCTGATCCTAATTTCAAGGAAAAATTCTCTATGTTGCCTCCTTTCTGGAACAAAGTGCTCTGTGACTCTTTCCTCAGAGCAAAGTCCTTCACCCTTACAGTTCTGAGAATGCAAAGAGCAGAGACCTGCTGCCTCCTATAATGCCCTCAGGAATTAGGAAGTCTCCTGCTCATCCTCAGAAATGGAGACCTCAGCTCTAACTTTGCATTCCACAGCCTTCCTAGTGTTTCCTTCCTGCACAAACTTACAACATTTTAAATCATCCTTCTGGGTTTTTTGCTCTTGATTCTCAACATAAATCTGGCTCACCTTCCAACAATAGCCATGCCATTGCCTCAACATTTGACTGCCTTGAAATTTCTTTTGCCAGATTACTTAGTCCATTGACTTTAATCTCAGTGTCAGGAAAAGTCTCTTGACATGAGAAAAATGAAGACAAACTTTCTGCCAAGCCATAACACATATCATCTGAATTCCAACAATGAATGTAATACTTCATTCCCGCAGAAATATCCCCAGTCTGCTCTTTAGAAGCAGGATTTCTATCACCATTCTGGTCTCTTGACCTCTGACCAGAATCTGTGATACAAGACAGCTGAAGTCATTCCATCACTTCTCTTTCAGGTGACATCTCTGAACTTTTCCTATCTCTTCTCGTAAGTCATTCCCAGAAGCTCATAATCTATATTGTCAGGTAAGGTCACACAATGGCCCCACTCCTGTTAACAAATTCTGTCTTGGTTACTTTTCGTTTGTTGCTGAGACAAAATAACTGACATTCAAGGTTAAAGAAGGAAATGTATTTTAGCTCACAGTTTTTTGAGATTTCAGTTCATTTTCAGCTGATTCCAAGGCAAAGGGCACATGGCAGAGGGCAGCCATGGCAAAAGACAGCCTTTCCTGACTGTGGAAAACAGCACAGAGCAAAGGTAGGGGCAGCAACTGCCTTTCTTGCTTCCTTATATTATAAGCTGGCTACCCAGGGATGGGATATAGAGCTCACACAATGTCCACGCCCTTCTCTTGCACAGGAGGAGGATATTTACAAAATAAGAACCTTGGTTCTCTGCCGAGACACTTAAATTTCTAAACTTCTCAAGTTGAAACAGTGAATCAACCGGTACAATCAGACTGTTATCAGTAGAGTGGAGTAATTTGTAGGGTTGTAGATGTATTCTATATATACATTTCTATCGCTATGGATTTACATTTGAGTATATTCATTTTCATAATGATAAATGATAAACAGGTAAGTGTACATCTGATTCCCTTTCTGCTTGTAGAGCATGCAGGAGTGGGAGCTACAGGAAGCTGACAGGCACCCTGGAACCCCAGTGCCTACAGATTGACAGAAAGTTTCACAAAGGCCTGGTTGAGTTGGTGCTGCTTAAGGAAATGACTTTAAAAGTAGAGGGCTTGCTTTGTGAGGTGGTGAGCTCTCTGACTCCACCACATTTAACACATGCTTCAGAATGAGTGGGTGAGAGTGAGGGAAGAAAGATAAATGTGATGACCTCTGAGTGCCCTCAATATCTTCAGAGTCCTGGAACCACACTCCCTATCAATTTATATAGCACAAACACCAACAAATAAAAGAATACAGAGCATTTAAAACATGAGATAAATTAAGGAAACCATTACAGAGACCACATGAAATCAATTACCATAGGGACCAGGCAGGCAGTCCTTGCTGACACACCACACAAGGACTCTGAGAGTCCTTTTCCTCCTGCAGCACAGATTGGTTGTACTTTACTAATGTAGGGAGAGGGTTGTGTGGCTAGACATATGTACAGTAAGTACCCTAGGAGGCTTGCACAAGTTTAAAGCTTTGATAATTTGAGTCTTGGAAAGACTCATAATCTGCTGGATTTCAAGCCTTCTTCAGTAGTCAGTGGACAGCAACCTCATTGAGCTAGCTGGAGTCCACCTTCATCGGAAGGACTCCTCAGTGCAAGGAGGAAAAAAACACAGGGGACTTGGAGCTGAAGGACCTGCATCAACTCACCCAGGCCTTTGTGAAGCTTGCTGTCCACCTGTAGGCACTGGGGCTCCAGGGGGCTTGGTAGCTTCCTATAGCTCCCACTCCTGAATGCTCTACAAACAGAAAGGGAATCAGATGTACTCTTGCCAGCTTATTATTTATTGGCTACAAATAACACTTTCCCTGAGAGAGTCTCTCCTTCCTTGGGAAAGACAGGAGTCTGAGGAAGTCATTGCATCTGATATCAATGAATCAGAGGCTTAGTGGGGGTCATCAACAGCCAAACAGTTACTCTGTGCAAGAAAAGAGTTAAAAGCCAGTTATAGGCTGGAGCTATGCAGCTCAGTGGCATAAGTGCCTGCCTGACACATGCAGGGTTCTGAGTTTGATTCCTGTTATAAAAAAAAAGCTAATTATACTGCAGATTCTCATTAATGAATTAGATTTGGGACCAAGACTCATAAGCAGTTTTACTCTTCTTGACTTATGGAACATTTTAAAGATGAAAATGGCTCAATTTGTTGAGCAATTATCATGTATCAGTGCAGAATTAAAATAAGGTGCACATCCTATTACATCTACCTAAACCAGGAAGATTAAATGATTTTCTCAACACCATACAAAAGGCAGCTGGAGGATGAGAAATCAAACCCACAGAGTCAGCCACCACGTTGACCTTCACTTTTGAATCAAAGATCATCAGAAGTCCAATAAGAAAAAGACTTAAGAGTGGGCCTGATAGCTCAGCGGATTAAAGTAGATGCAGGGGCCAGGGGTTTGATCCTGGCCTCCTGTGCTGGTCCCACCAGCAAGGCATACTGAGATGATGATTGAGACTGGATATGGTGGCAGGTGTCTGTAATCCCAGCACTTGGGAGGCTGAAAAAAGGAGAATCACTATGAGTCCAATCTGTGTAGTGAGACCCTGTAGGCCCTGTACCCTGTACTAAATAATGAAAAAGAAAATAAAAGAAGTTAAATTAGGGGGCTGGCTAGATGACTCAGCAGCCTAAAGTGCCTGTTTAGAAAAGCTTAAGCAACTGCAGAGACCTCAGTTCTATCCCTGGCACCACATGCTGTGCCAGTCCCACCCCCAGGGCAGGCTGAGATGACCATAATTAAAAAAAAAAAAAAAACAACAAAGAGTTAAATTAGGAACTACCTTGTCTCAAGTGTGGCTTGGGAAGAAGTCTGAAATCTGGACTCTTACTGGCTCATGCCAATCTGTTCAGAAGCCCTGGGTGGGCTTCTTGGAAGCGAGGAGAACTATGGGAGAACACAGTCTCTCCATCCTTACAGCTCAGAACTCTGTGTGTGTGTGTGTGTCTGTGTGTGTGTGTGTCTGTGTGTGTGTGTGTCTGTGTGTGTGTGTGTACACTTACACTGGGGTTCTCCATTTCACAGCAAAAAGGGACAACATCTTGCTGTTGATGTTGTGAGATCACCTAGACACATTAAATATGTAAGCCAGGTACATATTAAATTGGCAGCAATTCCTAGAGGGTCAGTTCTGATGGTTTGGAGGAAAACTTTTATATAATTTAATTTGTAAGTAATGTTAATTCTTATAGAGAAGAAATGCAAAATTTCCTGTACTTTTTAAGGAATATATATATATATATATATATATATATACACATATTTGAGATAAGGTTTTCTTATGTAGTTCAGACTGGCCTTGAACTCTGTGATCCTCTTGCCTCAGACTCCTGAATTCTGGGATTATAGCCCTGTACTCTGTGTCTAGCCAACAGTTCCCTTTTTGAGTGGATGATCTTTATTTTTTTCTCTTTATCCTTCTATTTTATTTCTCCCATATTTTTTCTTCCTGCATTGAAAATGACACTTGCACTCTCTGAGTTGAATTTCCCCATCTGAGAAACGTGGTGTTGCAACTTCATGAGTTTGAGCAGTCAGGGACTCCATAGCTTCCTAGTCCATCTGAGCCTGAATTGCACAGGTAGCAGTGATGTTTGGAGAATAATCATGTATAATTTTGCATATATTACAATTAGATTCCTAACCATTGTTACTTTAGGAAAATTACTCTCTTCTTTCTTAAGGAACCAGCACAGAAATTATGGATCTACACAACCTTCAAAAGTTCACTTTTCCTCCTGGGCTATAGAAACTGCCTAGGATAAATATTTAGCTTTAAAGAAATTTCCCCCTCAAAGAAGGCCACTTCAATCTTATTTCCCTTATCTTTGTAGCAGAAAATCCAGTATTAGGGATTATCACTGAGAGAAACCACTGTACAGAGTCCTTGAACAAACATGCACCTCTGGTATAGAAGCAATCCCTGTGTTGGAGTGGCTAAGGCTTCCCTGGGTCCTTGCCTTCCCTGGGCCCCCTGAAAGCCTTCTGGCTTTCTCACGCATTGTTCTAAGAAGACGCAGTGATAAATCTGATTGTTCTCTCAAGGACTAAGTTGGTTATACTAAGTTCTTCTTTGCCTGGCACTTGACCCAACTCGAATCTCTACAATTTGTAAAACATGAGAAAGCCTGAGTAAAAGGGAATTGAGAAATCAGGAAAGAAGAGACTTAAGGGCCAAGGGAGTAATGCAGCCCAGAGAAGAAGCACCAGACATGGACAGCCAACTTGGGAATGCTTTCCTCCTCTTTTCTCTTTAAAACTGGAGTGCTAGGGGATAAAGGGTAGCACAGATAGAGAATTTACTTAGCATTAGTAAAGCATGCTTTCCTGGTCATAAAAAGATTCCAGATGTCAAACCAAAGTGAGAGATAGAATAATTCAGGGTATTACTCAGACTTGAGAGTTTATGTGACATCCTGTGGGGGTCCACTCCTTCTATTTTGTTCCCATAGGGCAAGGGTTGATAAAATACAGACCCCTCTCTCAGTCCTCCAAAGCTGAATTTAACTGGCTTTAGGAAACATTAAGCATTTTAACCATATTTGACATGACATCATGGAAATGGCTTCCTTTTCATTTTATCTAAACAGATACAAGTAGCATTCATATCAGTATTTATTTCCTTGAAAAGGAAAAGAAGAATTAATGTTATTTATGTTATTTCTCACAATCTTACAATTGTACACTCAAATAGTAACATAGAGTAGGCTAAGTGAGGAAGGGGATGGATACACACAGGGACCCAGCAAAGGCGCCATTGAACCAGAACGCCAGCCCATGGATGAGGCCAGAATGTGCCATCTGGAGCACAAAGGGCTTTTCTGCTCTGCAAGGAAATACAAGCAGACAGACAGCAAGACGAGAGAACACATTTGAATTTTTTTCTGTGTTGACGGATACACTGATACACTAAGTAGATTTGTAAGATCCGTAGGGGTGTTGACATTTTCTTTTTCTCTTCCACACTTTTGCTTCCACTGTGAGGCTTCCTCAACTTCTGACGAGTGCTTTGGAGACTCCGTGTGTTGGAAAAGCGCGTTTCTTGGCAAGACCTTGCAGAAAACAGCCCACCTGGCTGCAGGGATCCCATCTGCCCCAAGGTGCTGAAGCGTTTTATGCTGGGTTTGACTATTGAAGAAGCAGGTGACACAGATGACAATCATCCATCAAGAAGCCAATATATAGGCTGTGGCAGTTCCTACACACAGCGGTTCTGAAGGGAAAGGCTGCTCAGACCTCTAAAAATAGAGTAGATTGCAAGAGGTACGTGGTTTAGAAGGTTACAGTCACAGGGAGGCCATTTAACTTCCTGCTAGGCTACACCAAGAGACACTTGGAAATGGCTGTTGTCTACGTCCAATGTACAGTAAGTAAGAATAGAAGAGAAACAGGAAAATTTACCACAAAACTTAAATATCAGACCTACTTTACCTGTGGCATCTTGGAATTTCACTTAAAGTCTCTGAACAATGGTACCCTCACTTGTTCAAATGAGATAAAAATCCTCCTCATAAGGTTTTCCTTGTTCAATGGGAAAAATGTGTAGAAGGGTTGTTTGTAAGTTTAAACCACCCTTTCACAATTAAAAGCGATATTACAGTTCCATAACTGAGGCTCCAAAGTGTTTTATTTTAGTGAGCATTCTAAAAGTTTCCAGAGGAGGCTCTGTATTATTTGTATTCATGGTGCCCCTCAAGGCTCAATTGCTTTCACTCTGCAGCAATCAGACTATTTCTAGTTTTCCATTGTACTTGTCAAGTTGAATTTATTGGTACTCTATCATAATAATTTCTTCTCCTCCTGCTCCCTGTTCCTTTCTTTCCACTTCATCTCCACCATCCTTGTCCTCCTTTTCCTTTTCTTTCTTCTTTTTTATCCTCCTAGATAGAGAATTTTTCTCATTAAGGTTAGATTTTGAAAAATTACTTGTATGACTGTATAAGTACCAGTGTAATACTTGGAACACAGTAGGGTTTCAACAAATACTTTCAAATCAATGACTTCTCTGGGAAGCCAACATAGACATTGCTTTCAAAACATTCCCTACAAATTAGGAAGTAGGATAGAACAGAAAATAAAGCCAATGAGAGTCAATTTTGTGTGGAGTTTTGGTAGCTAGTGTTGTTCCCAAATGCTAGTTATCTTGCTCTGTGCTTGTAGGATTGTACTCCACCCCTCACTTGATTAAGGCGCTGCCATATGATTTTCTTTCTAACTCAAAATGAACAGAAGTGATTTGTACCAGTTCCAGGCAGAATCTTTACTTGCCAGGGCATAACATCTCCAGCTCATTCTTTGTTCTCAGAGATCAGCGATATTCCAGATAGAAGCTGCTGCATCAGCCCAATTGCTAGGCTGTGGGACTATGGTAGAACTAAAGCTGGTGCACGATGGAAAAAGAGTCAAAGAGAGGAAAGCATCTTTGCATCTTTGTTAATGTCAGCAGCTAAGGCTTCTATGGTACCATAGCATGTTCTAACCTAACCTTTGTGCACCATGATCTCTCTGACTCTCTCTGACTCTCTGTCTCTCTGTCTCTGTCTCTTTAGCTCTCCTCTCTCTTTCTGTATATATCATATATATTTTATTTTTGCTAGCCATCAGTACCTACTAAAGTATAATTGTTGCTTTTTCAGCAGTCCCAGGTAAATTACAGTCTGGCTGGGTCTTAACTGTCTTATCCAGGAAAAATTGCAAACATTGATTTTATCAGGAAGCGAGAGCAAAGTAGTAATGAAAGGTTACTCAAAGGGGATTTGTATTATCATCTAAGGAGCAGACCAAGTCAAAGCAAGAGTCTTCATTTCAGAATCCCCTCAGGCAAAGGGAAAAATGATTAACATTTATTAAGTGCCTGACTTCAAAATGATCTGATGACCATAAAACATAGCACAGCACCTGCTGTGTTTTAGGAACTCAGGAAGTCTTAGCTCTTGTTGTTGTTGTTACCTATATGCACAGACCCAGGCCCATTTGTGGCTGTGTTCTTATTGGAGGATATTGAAGACAGTGGCTCAAAGCCCAGACTCTGGAGCCTTCTGAAATGTTTAACTCCTAGCTCTAAAACACTTACTAATTCTGTGACCTTCTGCAATTTCTTATTCCACTCTGTTCCACTTGTCATCTGTAAAATGGGAATAACAATAGTACCAATTACATAGACTCATTGTGACAATGAAATGAGTTATTATATATAAAGGGCTCAGAGTAGTGTCTGGCTGTATAAGTATAAACTATGTTAATACTATTTTTGTAATTCAATTCTTAAAATAGCCCTGTGAAAGAGGCACCATTATCCTCATTTTATAGTAAATGAAACTGGAATAAATGAAACAGGAATGCTCCACTCCTTATGCAACTCACATCTGCAAGTTTCTTTCCTCTGTGGGCAGCAATAGTTTGCAGTGAAGTTTAGGGATGAGAGATTTAGACAGAATTTTAAATAATCAAGGACTGGGGAAATAGCTTGGGCTTTAAGCTCCTGCCTGGCACGCACAAGGTCATGAGTCTGATCATTGGCTCCACAAAAAAAAAAAAAAAAAAAAAAAAGAAAAATCAAGAACACTAATTTGAACAATTCTATGTAGCTCTTTCTCTTTTGCAACCATCACATTTACTGTATGTTTTACTGTCCAAGCCATCAAAATCATAATGCTGAATATGTCCTTGCAGAAAGATAGATCAAAAATATCATTGCTCTGTCAAGATAAACTGAGTTCAAGCAATTATTCAGTTTAAGTTTCCTTCTGAAGGTGTTATATTGATGGAAATTAGGACTGAAAAAGCATGGGCTTAAGGAGAATAATATAGTAACAGGTATAACAGTCGATGAAAATTTGTTACATACCAAGGCCTAAGTGTGTTGTGCTTTACTCAGTGTTTTACTAGGTTATATCATTTACTTTGTGTAATGTCTCTAGAACAGATTTTCAGCTATGAAGAATTTGTGCCCCACTCCTGCCCCAAATGTGCTACTGTGGAAACAAGTCCACAACAAGTAACATAACACGTGACATGAGTGTGGTCAATCAAAATATTTGTTTTTTCTTGGAGACCGTGATAGATTTATAGATGGATACACAATGCGGATCCAAGATAAAAAAACCAGGCTCCATCTACACTAAATCTTGGGCTTCTTAAGTTTTAGGAAAAGGCGGATTCTTGTACATATGATGTTGTTCAAAGCTGGAGCCTCCATAGCCATCTTGCTATCCCAAGGAAACGTTCTGTCGAGAAACACCATTAAATCAGAGTAAGTGGAAGTAAGGAACAAAGACATAAAAATTCTGGAGATATAGTATAGTTTGAACAGCCATAGCAGATCCCTGAAGCATGATGCATATTCAGGCTTTGCAATTTTTCCGAGGCAGTGATTTCCCTTTAGCTCCAGCCTGTTTGGTTTGGGTTTCCTTTTATTTATTTTTTAATTCTTTGAAAATATTTATTTGGTACAGAGTCTTGCTATGCATTTCAGACTTGTAGTGATCTTCCTGTGTCAGCCTCACCAGTGCTGGGATTACAGGCGGATGACACCACACCCAGTCTCAGTGACTGACATGGCATGACACAGCATGCTGTACCAGGGATTGAACACAGGTCCTTGTGATTGCCAGGCAGGTGTAGACTGCAGGGCTATCTCACAAAGCCCTGGGATTTCTTCTGCTTAGAGCTGACAGAGTTTCTGTTGTTACAAGCAAAGTTGCCCAAGGTTACATGACTCCATGACATCATAGTTCAATTCAGATCTTACTAACGGAGAGTCTCTTATTCTAAGTTGTTATTAAATATTTCTTCTATTATGGTTTGGGCCACTGCATTAATGGGAAATGTGAATTGTTGAAGCAGTAGGAAGGATGAGGATATATAGGGAAGGTGAGGGTAGTAGGGGAGCTAGAAGTTACCCAATGAAAAGTGGTTAGAAGATCTCATTTGCAGTGACAGTCCCACTATGACAGTTCTTTCAGTTGATTGACAGAGTAGAACTGGAAGACTTTTACATGGTACTCCAAGAAATTCCTCCTCTCCTGCGATGGCTCCACAGGGCCTTGCAGTATGGTATTTGGCAGAGGAAAGAGCAAATGGATCAATATACATACCAATGGCAGGAAGCCTGTGAATATAGCCCACTTTCTATTATTGACTGTCTGAAGTATTCATCCACTGTTGCATGTTGGAGACTGGAGAGGTTGACTCCATAGAAGCACTTCTGGCACCTCACATGGGTAGCACAAAGAACCACCATGTGTCTTGACCCCACCTGAGTCCCTAGCCCCTCATAGCTGTGATGTGCCAAATGGCTGCCTCCTAGGTCCTGAAGCAAGTGCTACACAAATTGCAAAGGACAGATGGTCTATAGGAAGTGGCAAGTAATTCACTTTAGAAAATCTGCAAGTCTGTAGTTGACCGCGTAAGAGATAAGAGGCAGGTAGTTGGATTGAAAGAAGTACTTGTAGGCCGGTGAGATAGCTCAGCAGACTAAGTTCCTGCTTAGGCAAGTTCAGGAATCAGGATTCAATCATGGATACTGCATATCACACTGGCTCCACCTCCAGCTCACCGAGCCAGCAAGAGAGTCCAGATATGGTGGGGCACATCTGTAATCCTAGTTCTGGGGAGACTGAAAACAGGAAGATCACTACAAGTCCAAGCTTCATAGTAAGACCCTGTACCAAATACATTAAAAATAAAAAAATAAAAAATAAAATTTACAAAAAATGGAAGAAGTACCTGTAAACAATTACTAAGGAGGATAGTTAGGGGCAGAGGCTTTTGAGCTCCTACTCCTGGTCTCAAGGCCAACAGGTATCCTCCTACTGGGTGGCATGCTGTCCAAGTGTTGATTGAGATTTCCCTAGCCTTTCAGTATCTCAACTTAGAGTGTGACTGCAGATCTCCAGAGCCCTTTGGCAGTACTGCTGTTCTAGGGACTAGATGATCCCTTTTCCACTCTTCCACAGCTTCTGGTCTACATTTCTATGCATGCTCTGTGGTGACCAACACCAGGCAGTGAGTCTAAGTAGCGAAGCCCAGGTGGTGTTCCACTCATCAGAGCACAATGGGCATATTTTTTCCCAATACCTTGGAGTGATATCTGTGTCACAGAATATGGCAAACACTATAAATCATGTCCTCATAGCACTTCTCCTTATCCTCAGCTCAGAGAGCCAGATGTAAAGTGTTTTCCAGCACAGAGTGGCTCTGTCTTACCATTATGTGCCTGCTACAACTCAGATCACTGCTGCAATTATAGTCAGTGTCAGTTTGGTTAGTGGCCTTTGACACTTATGGGTGGTTGAGGCTTTAAAAAATGGCTGCAATTACAAAACCACTTCTTACGGTTTTTCTAGTTGTCCCCCTCAAAGCCTCATATAGTTGCTGGCAGCAGGTTCTATTTATGAACCAATATGGGGATCATGGGTGTAAGTGCTGCTGGGATTGTGGGTGTGAGTGCTACACCCACCTGGGGCAAGTAGCCTGAAGGCAATACAAGGAAGGGAGAAAGGCTTGGTGCTACTGCTGCTGCTCCCCCTTTTGGCTCTTGCTGTTTTGCTATTTTCTGAAACCATGAACTGCTGTCCTCTGCCATGTGCCACTCTGCCTTGGAGCCAACTGAGTATGAACTGAAACCTCCACCAACTATAAGCTAAGTAAACCTTTCCTTCCCTAATTTTGGATATCAGGTATTTTGTCCCAACAATGAGAGAAAAGCAACCGAGATGGTGCTCATTCCTATGTCACCTGAACAAGTCACTTGCACTCTGTCACATAGTCTTCTCATTTCTAACAACAGAAACAGTAATAATCTTTGACAGGAGTCTTTTAAGGGTTACATTGTTAATAGTAGGCACCTTGAATAGTGCTTACCATTTTGTTAGTACTCCATAAGAGTTTCTAATGCTCTTGGAATATCCCTTGTCTTCTCAAATCAGTAATGAGGACTAGACCAGAAAATTCCAATCTGACTCTATCTCTACCATGGGGTGTCTTAGAAGAGCTTGTTAAAAGTTCAGATTTTATGCTTAAGTCCAGAAGAGCTTGGGAAGCTTTGCACTAAAGATTATAAACCTTTGCTCCTTTTTAAACTGCCCAACAAGGGTGTGTGTGTGTCAGCAATATGTAGTATGGGAACCAAACTGGCTTCCCACTCTGGCAGTCTGGAAGCCCAATTCATCAGTCCATTCTCCCCCAAATGCATGTCTGCTCACCTGCAGGGAAGAAGAGAAAAACCAAAGCACAGAAAAATACTGTATAATGTATATAGTATTATACATACATAATGGCCTATATATTTTTATTATATTATATATTTATATGTTACATATCATATGTGTATATATTTAAACTGTGGTGTCAGATTTTAATGAAGGAACCAGTCAACATAATATAATACTCTGAACCAGAAGTTGAAGTCTCAAGTGTCCTCACTGACTGGCAGGAAGGCAGGGAAGTCCTGATAAGATTAGGTGCACAGCCAGACCTCAGGGTGCCAGTGAATTTGAGCCAACTGGACAAATGACAGCTCTTTGCAGGCCATATGCCATTTCTCATTTGAGAGCCTTTATTTATTGACTCCTTTACCTAGAACACCCCTTTCTCCATTTCCATTGTTAATTCTTAATATTGAAGAGTCAACTCAAGTATTTCCATTAAAAAATTTAAAGTCCTATCTTCTAGGCAAAAATTTAAGTGTCATGCCTATTAAAGCAGAAGTTTTCTTATTCATTAGTATGAATTGAGCACATAGCATTAGTCTCATAATATTAAAAAAAACCCTCCCTCTATTATTCTAATGAATGAATTCATCAGGGAATGAGTAGAGGAGCCATGGTCCTGAATGGCCCTATTTGGAACAAGAGCACCTATAAAAAGGATGGCTAAGTGCAAAACCTTATAAGTTTCTTCAGTTTCACTACTCATTTCCCAGCCTCCCCCTTCTACCAGTGCCAGGGTCAGGTAGACCCATGGGTAAAGAAGAACAGTGTTGTCTAATGTTTAATAAATACATATATCAAAAACAGAGCCTCCCAGAAAAAGTGCTTAAAAAACAGAACACTAAGGATTTAAACACTTCATTTTAGAAAGAGAATGAGAATGCTATTGGGGAAGTAGTCATTCTCACCAGAGTCTATTCTTGGAGTGAGGAAAGGAAGTATGAGAGGGAGAGGAGAAAAAATGAGGAGAGAGAAAGGAGACAAAATAGAGAGGTGGGGAAACAGGGTGGGGGAGAGAGAGAAAGAGAGAGAGAGAGAGAGAGAGAGAGAGAGAGAGAGAGAGACAAAAGTGTTTTCCAGCCCAAAAGATTTCAACTTTTCTGTCCTTCACATTCCCAGAAAGCTGTTGGTGCCCAGACGATATGCCCAGATAGTGACTTATTTGATCTGAGATAGGGAGAGGATAAACCTATTGCCCATTTCCTTTCAAAGCTCAATGGATGATTTTAATACACTTCAGAGATGAACACTAAATAAGTGGCTATTCCTGGATTCCTGGACAAACTGGTGAATGATGAATCCCCAAACGCATAGTGTTCTACCAACAATGGGTGAGCTGAAAACTATTTATTAATTAATACAACCTCAGCTCTCTGTGTGGATGGGTCGGTGCCATTTGCTTTGCATATTCAGTACCAATTAGAACCTAGAAGCTACAAACAGTGCAGTGCAGATGAGCACCATTTCTGGGGCAGACAGGAGGGCTGTGGGCAAGGAGCTCAGTAGTTGGGTTTTAAAAATTTCTGGTTGGATCGCATTTTATACTTCTAACTCTTAGAGATTTCAAATATTCTTGTGTACTGCACCATAAAATAATGAAAGCAGATGGAAGCTGGCATCTCTCTGTATCTCCTAAGACACATGGTGGGTGGGGGATGGATCAGGAAACTAATCTGTTGACTTGGGAGCTAGAGATAGTTTTCACTGTTTTCATCATGTGTGGGTTTTGTTTTCCACATTGGCTTAGAGACTTTTTACGAGCACATAAGGGAAAGAGTCTCTCTATTTTTTTTTTCTTCAGAGGTCACATATCCAGTTTCCACCATTCATCACATGGTAAGTTCTTCTCATTCACCTCCACCACCACAAAGGGTGAAAAACTAGAAAGACCTGCAAATGCAATCCAGAAAAAGAAATAGTTTTACCATAACTTGAGTTCTCTTTAACCTATGCGTTTTGGCTTGGGACCAGGTTTTATAGATTTTGGAATATTTTTATAGCTCAATAATGTTAGCCGAAGATTGTTTTTTGTACACATTATAGAGAGGATAAAGCTAACTTACACGAAATTTTTAGCATACTTGGTTTTGACTATGCTCACTTACATAGGTCAGATGTAGAATATTTCCCTTGTGGCATTTTGTCTGCACTCTAAGTGTTTCAAATTTTGTGACATTTTGAATTTTGGATTAGGCATCTTCACTTTGTATTAGTCAGGTGTTATGGTTTGTGTCTAGATGTCCTTCCAAAGCTTCCTGCAATCACGGAGGGGTGAGCTTCTCAGAGGGGGCCGAATCTAGAGTTTGTGATGTACTCATAGTCTAATTAATTGGGATTGATTCCTGGGATTAAGGGCATGAGTGCTACACCTGCCCTAGAGTGGGTAATCTGCATAAAATAAAGAAAACAAAAGAATCCAAGAATGTCACCCTAGATATAAATAGTGTGAAAAT